>CM021109.1:619913495-620137710 GCA_007115665.2 Sequoiadendron giganteum | reverse complement strand
GATCTATTCTTCTTAAAGAGAAGGATATTCAAAAGGATGCAGTTAAGTTTTTCTCTAATCTTTTAACATCTAATGTAAAAAATAATGTGAATTTAGTAGTAGAAAAAGAGGAGCTTTTACAACACATTCCTTCTTTGGTGTCTCCTAAAGACAATATTAGACTGCTCGCTCCTTTTTCTCTTAAAGAGTTAAAAGAGGTTATTTTTTCAATGTCTCTTGATAAGGCTCCAGGTCCAGACGACTTTACAGCTATTTTTTTCCAAAAATGTTGGGAGTTAATGTCACAAATATTGCTATCATTCCTAAAATTCAAGCTCCTAAATCTTTCTCAGTTTTTAGACCTATCTCGTTATGCAACACAATATATAAAATCTTTACCAAAGCTATATATAGTCGCCTTCATCCTTTGATTTTTTCAATTATTTCAGAAGAGTAAGGTGGTTTTGTTCCTAGTAGAGAAACTCCAGAAGGAGCAATTGTGGCTCATGAAACCTTGCACTCTATAGCATCAAATAAATTATCATCAATGATAATTAAACTTGACATGCAAAAAGCATATGATAGGGTAGATTGGTGTTTCTTAAGACAAGTACTTTTGAAGTTCATTTTTTCTCCAAAATGGTGTAAATGGATAATGGCATGCATATCAGGTGCAAGGTTTTCTATATTATTAAATGGGTCTGTTGTGGGGTTTTTTAATTCCTCACAAGGTGTTCGTCAAAGTGATCCATTATCTCATTTTTTATTTATCATTTTAGCAGAAGCTTTGAGTAGATCATTCCTCTCAGCTAATGCTCAAGGGAAAATCAAGGGAGTTATGATTTCCAATTCCAATATTTCAGTCACTCATTCCTTATTTGTTGATGACACTTTGCTTTTTGGTAAAGCTATTCTTTCTGAAGCTTTATATATAAAAAATATTTTGGATAAATACACTAGAGTTTCGGGACAAAAAATAAATGAAGAAAAGTCAAAAATTTACTTGTTCAACACTAAGCCTCCAATTGAGAAAACCATTGTTAAATTATTTGGCTTTAAACAAGATCAGTTGCCAAGTAAATATCTAGGAATCCCATTTTTTTCAGGACAAAATAGGGTTTCTTATTGGCACAAAATTATTCAAAGTATTCAATCCAAATTGCTCTCTTGGAAAGGAAGATGGTAATCATTAGCAGGAAAAACCTTATTGGTCAAAACAATATTATCAACGATTCCCAATTATTTTATGTCTGTTCTAAAAGCTCCTAAATCTATCATTTTTCAAATACAGAAAATTATCAAAAAAAATTTGTGGTCTAGAAATGTTGATAGTAAAAGAAAGATTCCTCTCATTTCTATTGAATCAATGTGTCTTGATAAGTTAAAAGGTGGGGCAGGTCTTCATAATCTTCATGAAAGGAATTTGTCTCTAGGGGCCAAAATGGTCTGGCATATGTATACAAACCCTTCTCTTAAATGGTGTCGTCTAATGAAAAATAAATATTTGGACAGTCAGTGTTCCTCAAGAATTCTCACTATTTCTAATCCTCCTTCGGGTTCTACAATGTGGAATTTTCTTCTTTCTTGTAGAAAGTTGATCCTACCACATTTAACTTGGGAAATAAATGATGGAAAATAAGCTCTTTTTTGGGAAGATTCATGGAATGGTCATAAAAAGTTAAAAAGCTATAATTTGGGAACTTCAATGTCTTTTTTGATTCAAAAATTTGGTTTAAATGTTAAACATTATTTTGATCATGTGGATCCTTTAACAGGAAAGGTCAAATGGAAAGAAATTTCTAATGAATCAATTGATGAAAATCATAAGGTTTTCATTTCATCAATTTTGGGTGAAAGGATAGTCTATGTCTCTTCTTCCCCAGACAGGTTAATCTAGTCAAAAGCTCAAAATGGTTGCTATACTGTCAAAGAGGAATATTTTTCCCTTACTCAAAATTTTTCTCAACATCTAGTCCAAAGAGCCTATAAATTTTGTTGGAATTCATTTTTTTTGCCTAAGGCAGGATGCTTTGCTTGGTTAGCAATTCAAAACAAAATTTTAAAAAGTGACAAATTAGCAAAATTGAAAATATTTGCAACTTTTAAATGTGTACTTTGTGAGCAAGTGTTAGAAGATATCAATCATCTTTTTCTTATGTGTCCAATAGCACAAATTTGTTGGTTATTTGTTATGTCAAAAATGAATATTCAGTTAGCTTTGCCCAATTCAATATGGGGTTTATTCACAAGTTGGCCTCAATTATATTCCACATCCTTTTTTGCTAGAATCTGGGATGTGATCCCTTCTTCTATGTTGTGGTCTATTTGTTGGGCAAGAAACAAATGCATTTTTAGGAAAGAAAAATAGTGTTCTAATCACTTGCTAGTATCTTTGGAAAACTCAATTTCAGAATCAGTTAATGCTTTTGTGGCCAAAAACAAACATATTGGTTCTATTTTTTATGATTGGGATTCAAATATTCTTCTATCATGGCCTCTTCTTTCACTTCCTTTCAAAGGTAGCCTTCATCAAGTAAATAAAATAGATAGATCAAATATTGTTTGGTCATCACCCCCCTTGGGGTTCTTCAAGTTAAATTTTGATGGAGCTTCTAGAGGTAATCCAGGAGTCTCAGGGGCAGGTGTAGTCATTAGGGATCATAAAGGCCTAGTTTTATGTGCCAAATCTGTTAAGTTGGAAAATGGAACAAACAATGTAGTTGAAGCTCAAGCGTTATTACTTGGATTAAGTTTGGCACTTAATTTTCAAATTCCAAATCTCTAGATTGAAGGGGATTCTCTTATTTTAATTAATGCTTGCAGGGATCGAAAAATTCAAAATTGGAAGTTGAAATATATAGTCAAGCAAATTTGAAATTTTCTTGATAAAGTAGCTCATTTTCAATTACTGCACACTTACAGAGAAGGAAATTTGGTAGCAGATTATTTAGCTAATTTGGGTTGTGATCAGTCTGAAAAGGAAGTGGTTCATATAATCAAAATTGGAAAAGTTGATCTTGCTTTGGAAACTATTATTTCTAAAGAGGAAAATATGAAAAAATATTTTTTACTGTTGTGATTGTCAAATATGGAGGTGCAATTTTAAAATTTATTTTTAAATTTGTATTTTACAAACTAAAAATATTTCCAACTTGCATGTTTATATTTGGCAATTACATGTGTAATATTATTAGCAAGATCTTTGATTCATGTATAGGCTATGAGGTAATATTTGTCATAAGAAAAGGACTGGAAAGTGACGTCCACTGCTGACCTCATTTGGTATGCATCATGTCAAATCCTTTGAGTTTTAATTCACTCATTGTTTATCAAGGGATTGGGTTCAGAAAGTGTGGTAAGTATGCGATATGTACCTTATAGCATACAATGCCATGTATTTAAATATGCATGATGCAATATAAGATTTGTTGCCAGATCAAGGTAATTACTGTATCTATCGTGTCTTATTTATATGTATTGTTGGGTACCAGAGCTTATTTTCAAAAATTTAAAATTTCACTGTCACGTATAAGCTATCCTGCAACTCAGGATAATTATCACATGGTATTTTGGTAAGTAACATGTGGCTAGATTTGAAGAAAGGAAAGTACGCCGTCTTCCAAACTTTGATAAATAAATTTAAATGGAATAAATTTAACATGATATGGATTGTGTTATAAGTCTTTTCCAAAGTAAATAAAATGATAGTAAGGATTGTTTTATTGGAAGCAAGCGTTCCTCCGTCTATTTAATTGGGTTGTTTCACAATGCTTTGTGCTTCAAAGTTTACTTGGCTCGGTGAAGCTGGTTGAGTTGGTTTTATTTCTCAGTCTCTTAGTCCTAATCAAAGCTTGTGCATTTGTGTGGAGCTGGAAGTCTTGCTCAAGAATAAACAATTTGATGGATTATTGTCCTCAAAATTTAAGAATGTGGTTTCCTGTGCAAAGTTGGGAAACTCCGATTACTGTAAGATTGAAATGGAGCATTTATAAATTATCTTTAAATTTTGTTGCCCATGTGATTATAGATGTCTCAAATGCATCATTGGAAGTGAAGTTTTACAGTCGAAAGCCAGGAGGTTGATTTTTCCGTCAAATGTTTTCTCAATCTTTATATCTAACATCATGGATATGCTCCAATGCTTGGATTATGTGAATGCTATAGCAGAAAAAATGGTTAATGACATCTTTCTGCAAAATGAGGCTCTTCTTTCCAGTGCTCAGAAATATGTTTTTTCACGTGGAGAAGGCTACGTGGGTGGTATCTTCCCTCCACACTTTTTACCTCACAATAAAGCATATGTTAATGTTTATGATGCTTTAAAACTATCTTTAGAATTCTCAGACCCCAGTCATTTGAATAGAGCTCTAACAAGATACTCTCATCATTTGGGGAGAGATATGTCTAAAATATTTAGGGAAAAATGCCATTATACTTATTTTCTGCTTCATCATAATTGTTATCATGCAACTCCTTTATTGTAGAGAAATTTTAGTATACTTCAATCAACTGTTCAACCCCCAGTTCAGATTGTACACTAGAATGTGTTACAATCTCAACCACAAGGTGGAAATAACAGGAGAGTAGCCATGGTACCTATTCCAAATATGAACATAGCAATTAATTCACAAATGGAGGAAGAGGGAAATGAAGAGTAGGGTGACAATTTGTTGGAACTCATGTAGATGGAGGAGTAATTGAATTTGAAAACAATGAAGGTTATTTGTAGGTTTTTATCTCACGTTCAAATGCTTTTTGATAAGTTGCAACAACGTACAAATGAAGAGGAAAATCAAGTTTTTTGTAGAATAATATATATATGCCATGTTCCTATATATAAATGGCATCTTTGTATGCTCCAAATATTTAAGTTCAGGGTGTTTAAGACAGTGGTTTAAGAAAAGCAAAATCAATGTAAATTGATCAATATATTTGATCACAGATTAGTTTTTATGCATTTTATGAGCTACAACCGGAGGTTTTCTTGCTGGCTCTTTCCTCCCGATATGCTCTTTGAGCCAATTTTTGTACAAACTACATATTTATAATATAATAATATATAGTGGTTCGCCACTTTTGTTAAAAAAATAAATATTAAAATAAGTTGTCATGCAATATATTTGATCATTGATATTAGTATTTACATTTTGGTAGTATTACTTAGAATATAAACAAATAAAAAATTTAGAGTTTATAAAAAATCTTTTAAAAGGACATTACAATGACATCAAAGCTTTGATTACAATTATGATGAAGTCTAATTAAAAAATTGTTAGATTTTATCAAAGAAAACAAAGAAAGCGGCAAAGTCAAGGTGAAAAAATACAAGTAGAAATGGGGGAAAGAAGTAAGAAAACTCTAACAGATGAAAAAAGATAAAGATTCAGTATAATGTTGTTGTCAACATGAATCGGGGCAAAGAACAAATGGCAAATATCATGGCACAATTATTGCGCACAATGTAGAATGTGAGTATTCCAAAGCTAGTTCAAACCCCTACAAGTGAAATAAGTGCTACTACAAATAACAAAACCAAGATTAATTTTGCATCTAAACCCCAACCAGATGAAGAGGAAAAAAATCAAAATGGAGATAATTTTGTATCTTATTTTGATGAATACAAAACTCTCAAATCTAAATTTAATACAGAAATATCTCTCACTAATTTCTACAACCTAAAGATGAAGAGTGTCCAAAAGAATGATAAAGAAAAATTCAAAAATGATAATTAGCTTCATAAAGATCTGCAACACAAACTAGTTAAGCTAATCATTCCTACTTTTGATAGTTCAAACAAATGTACAATTTATGCTTTGGTTCAAAAGTTGATACATATTTTTAATTAAACCCTATGTATGAAGAAGCAACTATAAATTTTCTATTCTTCATCCCAAAGGTATAACACATGAGTGGTGGTTGATAGTTTGTCATTAGGTCCCATTACTTTAGAAGATAAAACATCAATATATCGATCGAGTAGTGTCCAAGGCTATTTGCAATAGAAGGCAACTTAACTAACCCTTTTAGATTTTCTTATTTTTTTAGGACAACTAAAGTTAATTTTAATCTAAGGCAATTTAACTATTAAACTGAAACAATTTATCTAAGAAAACTTGAAATATTTAAACCAGAAAGCATAAAATAACTAACCTAGAAAACATGATAACTAAACTAGAAAGCACGGAAATGATTAAACTAAAGAGCAGGTAAACTACAGAAGTAGAAAAGCTTGTAAATAATCCATGAAACATTCTTATTAAACTGTAATGATTCTAACAGCTAGCAATAAATAACTACGACAATGAGAGACAATGAGTGCTCCAGAACTTTAGACACGACAATGACAGACTTAATAATTTCCTACAAAATGCTTATCCATGCAGTAAAATGAAAGAAAGGAAAGTACTCATCTATTTGATCTATCCTCCCTCAAGTGGCCAGCTTGCGGGTTCCTACATTCATCCTTAGGTCACATACACAACTGGTTCTAAAAATCTTCCATTAAAGATAATTTCCATCCATACTCAATAACTCAAAGAATGATACGTAATAATCTCTTTATTCATATAATTTCAAGAAACAAGTTGACAACATAGCATTACTATATCTTACATTCTTTTTTGTTTCTGGAGATTACATCTTTATAGAAAACTTCCAACTAAACCTTAAATTTCAGATGGTGTAGATGACCGTTGAAAAAGTCTTTAACATATTTTAACAAACTTTAAACATCCATTAAATAGGTATTAAAGAGGCTCAAGTCGAGCCATAAAGTCTTTTGAACTTTAAAACATAACTGAAATAAAAACTAACTGAAATTCTGGTCCATTATCCTATAGTTCAAGAGCAGGCTTCAAGTGCATAACTTCAACTTTTTATGGAGCACGTGTTGTTGCATAATGTCCAATTAGTAATCTACAAAACACTTAAAGCAACCCATTAAATCTGCATTGGTAAGAAACTTTGATAAATCACAAGAAAATAAAGTTTGTGCAACTTTCTTAAAAAGACAAGTAATTATTTCTCCTAAAGTTTAATTAATTGACAGAGGCTCAGGGTTTTGCATATGTGAAATAGCACTTTATTATGTTATTATGATGAGTTTATTTTTAACCCATCAATGGTACCATGGATTAGTTACCCAAGGGCACAACCTCATTAGCACATATGATGATTTCAATTAGAGACTAATAGACAAGATTGATAGAAAAGACCTAGACATCCATTTCAAGGAGTTAGCTCAATTGAAGCAATAGAACACGGTGGTTAGTTATGTGCTAGAGTTACAAATATTATCAATGATATTTCCTAATGTATCTAAAAGAAGGCTTACTACTCCTTTTATGGAGGGTTTAATTGAATTCCTCAAAGATTGGGTGAAAAGCTTTTGATCCACCACCCTTGTAGGAAGCCATTAAGAGAGCCCTAACACTAAAGACCTCAATACCCAAGAATAATTCTACTCAAAGACACCTTTTTTCGGTTAGTAAAAGAAATCATTTCAAAAATGAGCATTTCATCAAAGGGATATGCCACAAAGAGCAAGTAAAGAAGAAGAAATCAAGAATGAGCTCAAAAGAAAGAAGGCATGTTTCTATTACAAGCAACCATGAGAACCTAGTCATTAATTTCTTGGAAAAGGATAAGTGCACTATATAGAGGTGATATCTAATGAGGAATCAAGATCAAAGGAATGAAAGCCAAAGATTGAAAAGGAAGAACCAAAACCTAAAGAAAATGAGAAGAAACTTTAGGAGGCACCCTTGCCACACTTTTTGGGGCTCCCAAGTATAACCCTTCTAAAATTCATGGCGTTCTGCAAGGGAAAAACATTATAGTGTCGATTGATAGTGGGGCAACCCACCACTTCATTTATGAGAGATTGGTAGCCATAATGTGATTGGAAATGGAGGATTTTGAAGGATTAAATATCATAATAGAAAATGGCTTCACCATTCCTTGCACTAAGAATACAACAACTAAACACCATAGTGGGTAGTCTCAAGGAGCATGATGACTTCTATATGGTGGGTCTACGAGAGACCAACATGGTCTTAGGTGTACAGTGGTTAAATTCTCCCGAGAAATTTTGTAGTAACCACCCTCAAATTTCTTTTGAAAATATGTTAGCTTCAAAGTAAATGAAAGCATAATAACTTCCTTTTCCACTTTCTGATCACCTAGATCTTGGATTGGGCAAGGTAAGAGCATACGTTATTAGGATTACAATTTTCTGAATTACAAACTTTCTAGAAATAAGCATTAGGCAGCAAGCCATCCAAACCACTTATTCAATGGGATGCATAAACAATACAAGAAATAAATCATTCGCTTATTCAGTGGGAATTACAAGGAAATTTCACTTTTCAATGGGAAAGCTTATACAACGTTTGAGGATATTTAAACATGCTTCTTTCACTTTTCGGTGGTGAGAAATTATAATTTATCACTTAATCAATGGTGTAAGTATCAACAAATAACAAGGGGAATTCACTAGTGGTGCTATTATCCAATGTTACAATAATAATGCAATAAATGAAAGACTTTGGCGGTAAGACCATTCAAAGTGCTACAACATTAGCATCATGAGTAGATTTCATCAATTGAAGAAGCGTAGCTTGTTGATGAGAAAACTTTGTGATAACAATGGCAAATATCAACTTAAATAATCTTAGAAATCACCCAAAAGACAAACAATCAATATGCCTCAAGATAACAATGCTGATATGATCGAGGCAAGTCTAGAATTCCAAGACATTTGTTGGTAAGTGATGGATAGGTTTTTTATATTGTTTTTGTGATCGATAACAGTCATGAGAACCCCTTTAAACTCCTTTCAAGAAGCAAGCACAACTTTTGAAGGTCTCCAAACACACCCAACTCCACTAAACTACATTGCAGACCTAAGAAATAGTGAACAGTAGGTCTGAAATAACAATGTTAATTCCTCAATACTCACCAATCTTGCATAGAACACTCCACAAGATCACTAATCTGCATCACATTTACCCAACTCTGTCAAACAACCTTCAAGTGGTAAGAAATAACAATGCACAGGTTTGAAACTTAAATACACCTCTAAACTGGCATGACATAACACCAAATGTTGCTAAACAACATCACAGTCACCCGACTAAATCAAACTACCTTAAAATGCATGGGAATGACTTCACTGTAGGCTTGATATGAGAATTGTAGCTCTATTATGCTATGACCAGTTCCAATAACATTTTCAAATCATACCTTAAACAACATAGAACATCTCCACTGGTCTCTAAATGCCTTCACACACTCCTAGCTCTCCTATCAATCCCCAATTGGTGAGAAATAATAGCTTACAGGGCTAGTTTCCTCTTCTGAAAGAGGTGACTCAGGGATAGGCACCAACAATGGTGTAAAGAAAAGCCCAACAACCTAGGCACTTCAGCCTAGAAGGACTCATGCCACTCCTTCAAAACCTATATGGCTAGCAAATGATAGTGATACAACTCCAAACACAAATAAAATCTTCGTATAAGAATGGTATGGCTAGGGCATAAATGGAGTGGTACAATCAACAAATGGTCTTCTCTAGTTTCCCTTCAAGGAACTTCAAAAATCACTATAAAAAACCTCAACAAATCTCCACAAGATGATTACCAATCAAAACCCAAAAAGTTGCAATCAAAGCACCTTGAATATCTTTATTTTACGAAACCACAAATTTTGAAACACAATAAGCACAATAGTGATCTTTGAAATAAGACCACTCAGTCTAGCTAGGGATTATCTTTCAAATCTGAAACTAGAAATAAAATGAAGGTTTTTGTCCTCAAACGATTTTAGGAAAAACACACAGGTTCATTTTGATAACCTAACAACATAACCAATCTTCAACATCCCCAACAATGAGCCATCAACCTCCTTTTATAAATTTTTGAAGCAACAAAATATTACTTTTTTTCTTATTTTCTCCAAAACTCCTTTTATTAAAATAAATAATTAACTTTATGGAGCATTTTTCACATTTTTGAGGAATAATAATGTTTTCTCGTGAACAAAGTACCTTTTTCCAAGGCATCCATTCGAAATAAATTTTCAACACCTTTGAAGTGAGCTATTACACTTAGTAGTCCCTTTTAATATTTCCAACATTAAACAACTTAAGTGAAATATTAATTAATAAATAACTTGATAATATATCCAAGTTGCAAAAAGCACCCAAATGATATAATTTTGCAATTTTGATCATACCAAAGTGATACTAAAGACTAGGGACAATGATTAGATGCAACTAGGTGACTTTCTAAAAAATACCTACTCCTCCAAGAAGTATGGAGAGCACCCAAAAGATCAGAAGTCGATTCTAAAAGCATCAAAAGGGCTCCAAATAACCAACTGAACTCAAACCCAAGAACAATTTCTCTGCAAGAGTGATCAAATGCTTCTCCAAGAATGTTGGAGTTCTCCCTAACTAACTAGTTAGCCTTCAAAAGACTTGAAAACTAGCTAAATGTGCACAAATTGGCTAAGCACCAAAAGGGGACATTACAAATTTATTCAAAACTATCGGTCCATGGAGCTAAAGTTCAAATATGATGAAATTTAACTAATAATCCAAGGCATTTCAAATGGATCCCCAAGAATTGTTTTAGAAAAAGGGATGAAGAGATCATTTTGCAAAGGACAAGTAGCTTCAGCAACACATTGTTTGATGATAACCACAAATTCATCCACAGATAAAAAATACTATCATGTTGACATATGTTTAACATAGTGTTCAATGGCATACCTCCAAGATCACCACCTAATAGAGCTTTTCAACACATGGTGGAACTTGAGATAGATTCCATACATGTCATTACTACTCCTTATCACCATCCTAGAAGGCACCATGAGGAAATAGAGAAACCAATCAAAGAGATCTTGGATATAGAACACATTAGACTAAACTCTAGTCCCTTTGCTTCTTTTGGAGTCCTAGTTAGAAAGGATGGCACAAGGATGTGTAGTTATTACAAAGCCCTCAACAAGAAGAGAATCAAGAATCATACAACATTCCCAAGATCAACAAGTTGATAGATGAGCTTCATGGAGTAGTATATTTCTCCAAGATTTATCTAAGACTATGGTACAATCAAAAGAGATTAAGAGAAGAGGATGATCAAAAAATAGATTTTAGGTGTCATTACGGGTTTTGGTCATGCCATTTATCTTGACAAATGCACCTGATACTTTCCAATCTTGTATAAATCAAGCATTCAACAAACAATTGAGGAGATTCATGCTAGTGTTTTTAATGACATTTTGTGATGTCCATCATTTTTAACAACCCATTAAAAAGAGTTGGAGAGTGGTTTCATGTTGCTAGCACTTTGAGATGCCTCCATCTTCTCATGTTTCACAGATGTAAGGATGTGGTGGTTTGGGATCCAAGTGGTGACAAGCTTGATACATTAGTTCGTTTGGGTCCAAATGAGTTACTTTACCACTCTCGGCATGGTAATGATTATATTAGAATGGTGCAGTAGAAGTCAACAATTATTGAGAATGGTGTACTTCCAATTTGGCTGTGTGATCCAATAATTTTAATGTTTGGTAGATTGCTTTACACTGGGATAGTGGTTGATAGAAGTTTTGAGTTTGATTTTATCTTTATCCAATTGATGCATAGGACATACAGTGGGGCATTCTATAGGCTTATCTCGGATCTTGGTATTCAAGTGATCAACCAGGGTGTTCAGGTGTAGATTGTTGAGGGACAAGCAATCTTGGGGAGGGCGGACTATAATGTCCCATTTTCCTAGGCAGTCATCAGTTGTTGAGGTTAGTCTATCACTTGGTATTTGTGGACTAACGGATGGTTAGGGGGCCCTTTGAGGGAATTTATGACTTGTCAGTCAACCATTTGTGCTCAATTGGTGTTTCCCAACTCAATGTTTCTAGAGTCATTATTGTGTACCTTCTGGAGCATGATTTGGACACTTTGTTCATACTTACTATTTTTAGTAAGTCACAAGGTGAACTTTCTATATCAAGAATGTTGGTGGATTCTCACCATGGACTTATCTTGGCATTTATCATGGTTCTATGTATTAAGTTTAAATAATGTTAATAAAATAAATAAATTAATATATTTAACTTTATGCGTTATTTATATATTTTCATGAATATGATAAAGGTGATATAAGGGGATTTTAAAAGATTATTTTATATCATAAATTTGGCGCCAACTTAATGGAGTTATAAAGCAAGAAATGAATTAAATTAAATAAATTTAAAATGCCAACTTGGGCGTGGGAACTATTTTGTGAGCTCATTTGCACATTCATGTTTTGGAGAAAATTGATAAGGGTTTTCTAGTTGGACTGAATTTTTTTGGCTTCTTGAGGACGAAAAATCGTCATGAGGAACAGTAGCTACAAGAGTGAAAGATCTCCCAAGGTTGCTTGTTGATAGCTCCATTTAGGGGTTATGCATTGCATGATAATGAATACAGGAAAAGATTCGATCCAGGGTTTGAAGGATATATTATGTTTTTGATTTAGATTAGGGGTGGAAAACTCCAAAAAGTCCTCAAACAAGCAAACTTTCAATCTCTAAACATTCACTTGATGGTTTTCATTCATTAGGCCTCAATCTCCTAGTAGTACTTTAGATTGACTAAAATGGGCACAACTTCCCAAGAAGAATTGATCTCCAAAAGAAAAACCTAGATTTAGATACCCTTTATGGATTTATTCAACATATGAATAAATCAGATATGGTTACTTTGTAAGGAAGGGTTCAAAACTTGATTGTTCTACTCTTGACTAGGCTTGAAGTGGAGCAACAAATTCATGTTTTTTTATCATAACTTTCAAACCAGAATTGATACCAAAAATATAAACACAGTTCTAGATACCCATTTGGGCTTTATACAACATAATAATAATAATTTTGGTAGGGTTTTTTTGGATCACGAGACTCAAATTTGGATTGTTCTCCCTCAAATTAGGCCTACTAGGGCTTTAGACCTGTTTTAGTAAAATGGACACAACTTGTTGGAAACTTGATGAAATTACATGAAACCAATGCCAATAGACACTAGATTCATAATTTTACCAAACAAAATTGATTTGGAGTCATTATTGGATCATACAAATCCATACTACTTCAAAGAACAACAAGGAAATGTTCATAAATACAAAAAATAGAGGTATTTTTTATTGCTTCAACTTCCAAAACTTCAACCACCACACCCCCCAACCATGTATTCGACCTTAAAAATAATTTTAAAAAATTTAAAACCATTTTCAAATGGTTCTCAGTCAACATTTCAACTTACAACCATTCAAATCCCCTCATTTACAACTTATGACTCTTCACATTCCATGTTTTTGCAACTTTTACAGCATTGACAACATTTTGCAAAATTGACAACTTGTGTGCAAATTTTTACAATTTTTGCATATAAACTCTAACCAACAACAAAGACCACTAATTGGACCCCAAAATACATGAAATGGTCTTTCTATACCTTATTACATGGAAGAACATCAAACAAAACCAAAATGCTAATTTTGAACCTAGTAAATCTAAGGTGCTCCTGCACCAATTTTTTAGGAGAGTATATGGATATGAGAGTGTTTACAAGAAAGGGTTCCAGTGTCATGAGCTGGTTTGAATATTATTATCCATCCATCTAGTTTTATGTTTCAGATTGTAGGCATATAATATTTAGTGTCGATATGATTTAAAAATTAGATTGATCAATTGTTTCGAATGGTTGCATCAAATACTAGAGGCGTTGTATTTTATCATTGTTCCACTATAGGTGGAAAAATAGATTATGTGTTGGGCTTGATTCCTCGTTGGATTATGTTATTCATTAGGAAATACCATATTTTACCATGCCATATTATCGAGACTTAGTTGTGGTATTATCATCAATTGGTAGGAGTCTTTGGGGCTACACCAAGCAAGTGGGTTGTGGAGTTTGTACAAAGGCGTCACTCTTTACTAGAGTCTCCATATGCTAGGCGTCACTTGGAGGGAGTTGTTGTGACTATGGTGTCCCATATTTTCAAGCCATTTGAGGTTGTGTATGTATTGGAGTTGTTGCTGCTTTGGAGACTTTACCTCACTCTTGGTCTGACATCATATTTCAAGAGGTATTACCTGTGTATGGATGTTCAGGTAAAAAAAATGTAATAAGAATTGAATGAATGTTGTTGCAACTTGTATTTTATGTTATGAACATCTTGCAAATTGTTTGGTGTTAGTTGAATTTGAATTTCAGTCTTATCTCATATTTGTGCATTTGAGTCCCTATCATCTAGTTTATGGCTCAATATCAAATTCTAGTTGGTATAACACAAAATATTTGACAAAATGTCTACATTGTCAAACTGAAATTTTTTTGAGAAAAATCGCAAATTCGCAAATTCAAAATCCAATTTGGGGTGGGGCATTTCATTGTATTCTTCTAGAAGACTCAACTGAGCCTTTAAAAAGAGATGAAATCAAGTCATTTGGACATCTTGGTTTTGACATCTTTTATCAGATTTTTTGGGAGAGCTTGTGTTTGTAGGTTTATGCATGCCCTAGAATGAAAACCCTTGGGTAGAATGGTTGTGTGGATGAAAACGCATTCAACCTTTTTGGGTGGATTCATTCCAAGATTCATAATTGGGTTTACTGATCAGTTTGGAGATTTGGAGCTTCATGGAATAAGTTGTTGGAAAATTCACAGGAGCAGATTTCTATATAAAATGTTTAGATTAGATTTGAAGAAGGATTTTTTGGTGAGTTTTTGAGGCATATTGATTAGGGTTTTTCCCTAGGGTTTGAGCACCACCTTCTAGAAGTGAAGTGTCTTCATCCTTGAGGTGATTTGTGGAATTTTTTGGCTACTAGGGTTTGGAAAATATACTCAGTTTGGTACAACCGCAGACTAGTCCTCTTCCAACATTGTTGAAGATTGTAAATTGGTGCTTGTGGCTAGGGTTTCATCCTTCTCTTTGAGCACCTACCTTTGGTGGATATTTTGGTGGTTTTGTTGCATCCATTTGGCATCATTGACATCATTCTTGGAGAAACGAATATATAAGACCTATGCACCCATTTTATTCAGCCTTTTTGGTGTTGTGGAGATTTAAGATTATAGTTGGGCACATTTAACATGTTTTCCCATAGTATTTGATGACTTTATATTTTGTATTTATGAAAACAGACTTCTGAGAAGAGTTTCCTATCATTTTGGTAGCATTTTGGGTGTTGAATCATTGAATAATTTATTTTATAATTCAAATATGATTTTAGCACATGTATTGGCATGATTATTATGATATTTTTAGCATGATAAGTGGTTGTTATAAGTGTCTGATTAAGTCTGAAACAAAAAATTAAAACTACAAAAACCAGGGTTTTTGGATCAAATTTGGAAATTAAAAAATTAGGGCAAAAATTAGAACCCTAAAATTAGAAAAATTAGTGAATATCCTATGTAAGATATTACACCATATCATTTTAGTTGCATTCATCTAGATTAGTTGTGTGGTTGGAGGCACCATATGCTATCACCTTACCCACTCGGGGATCTAGATGATCAAAAAGTGTTGAAGACATTGCACTACATCTTTATTGCAAAAATAAAAAAAGGAGGTTGATTGTTGCAATAGGGTGTTTATTTTGCATAAGCATGGATTCAATCCCCTCTCTTGAAGAATAATACTCTAGCACAAAGGGTTGATATAAATCAAGAAGCGACAATACAAAACAAGTTCTCATTACCTCCTTATGACAACCCAATACCTACTAAGTTGCATCTGACCAAAAGAATGATCCCTTCTTAGTCAATCTATAAGAGGTGAGGTTAGCTATGAAAAACCCTTCACAAATATTTGGTAGTAACTATATAATCCAAGGAACCCTCTCAAAATGTGTCACGGTCTTTGATGGGGACCAATCAAGGATAGCATGAATCTTATCCTGGTCCACCTTAACTCCATTGGCACCAATTACATGTCCCAAGTATAAAAATTTTGTCATTCCAAATTCACACTTGAATGCCTTGGAAAATAGTGATTGTGCCTCCATAATGCCTAATATTTCATCATTGTGTCAAAGATGATCTTCCCAAGTCTTGTTTTAGATCACGATATCATTTAAGAACATGAGCACAAACTTCCACAACTACTCATTAAATACGTGATTCATACAGGATTGGAATGTGGTAGGAGCATTGGTCAATCTAAAGAGCATGACCAAAAATCATGATGTCCATAATCAAATCAAAAGGTTGTCTTATGTATATCTTCCTCTCTAACTCAAATTTGGTGGTGCCCCTATCTAAGATCAATCTGAGAGAAATAAACTACAACATGAATTTCATTAGTGAACTCATCTATTTTGGGAATTGGATACCTATTCTCGATTGTTTTCTTATTAAATGCACAGTAATCTATGCACACCCTCATAGTCCCATATTTCTTTTTAACCAACACTACACAAGAATCAAAGGGACTAGAAGTAGGCCTAATGTGCCCCATGCCTGGTAGCTCCTTAATGACCTTTCCAATTTTATCCTTACGTCTCTTTGAATGATGGTAGGGAGTAGTGATCATGGGATTACATCCCTCCTCTAACTCAATCACATGCCTAGAGGAATGTCACTAAAAACATTGTGCTTATCCAATAAGGACCGAATATCTACATGATATGTTTTTTTTCCATCTAAAGTGTCCTTTGTGGAAATAAGACATTGGTTTTCCCAAGCAACATTTCCATGATGAAAAATACTCTCCATTTTCTTAACAATAATGATCTTGGGTACATCATTAGACATCCCATGAAGAAAAACTTTCTTCCCATCTACCCTAAACTTCAATTCCATGCTCTAAAAGTTTTGCAAATACTTTCCCAATGAATGCAACCACTAGACTCCCAAAACAAAATTTGTCTCCATAATGCCTACCACATAGAAATCATTGGTCACCATATAATTTTCCAAGGCAATGCTCAACTAGAAAATATTTTCAATACAAGACATGGTGAATCCATCTACAACCATCACAATGAACATTCAAATTCCTCATTATGTAGGCCTCTCTTTCCCACCAAGGCCGCATCTATGAGATTATGAGTTGCCCCACTATTTATCAATATTGTAACTCATTGGCCCTATAGACATCCAAATTTGATCACTTCCATATGATCAAAATCATCTACTCTATTCATCTATTTCATTAATAATGATTAAATAATTTATTTAATCATTATTTCATTTTCTGCCTAAGGCTCCTAAAGTATGTAATTAAATAAATTAAATACTTTACCTTATCCCTTTTCTTCTCTAAATTACATAAACATGAAAAATTATTTAATTTAGTCATTTAACCTATTTGGATTAAAAACCAATTTTTAATTCCTCTTTTTCTCTCTCCTTGTCACATTCTCCATAACCCTCTTTTAATCCAGATTAAATTAATTAATCTATGATTAGGATGTGCACCACTTAATCAAGATTAAGTGTCACATCCTCCATAATCTCCCACTTGCCTCTAATCTCTCATTAATTATCCTAATCCTGTGTTTGCACAACCTTAATCAGAATCATTAGCCACATTTGGCTTACCTTTTCTGGTCAACCTTCCCATTTACCCTTTTTAGCCTGGACTCTCTTCCCCATGTGAATTTTTAATTCACATTTATTTTCCCAAGACTCCTCTCTTCCCCATGTGAATTTTTAATTCACTTTTGTCTTTCCAAGGTCTTCCTCATCCCCATGCAAATGTGACATGTCATTTCACATGTGCCCAAGGCGTCTAGAACCTTGGACTTGTCACATCACCCACATGTGACAAATCTCCAACTTTTTGGAGACCCTCTCTTATCCACTAGATTCTTCCAATCATTGTGAATTTTTAATTCACTTTTATTCCTCCAAGGAATCTTCTCATCCCCCAAGGTACTTGTCCTTCATCCACCTCATGTAATTCTCTTCCACCTCATTTCCACATCATTCCACCCTAAGACATCTCACATTCCACATGTCAAGATGTGAGGGCTTGTGAGTCCTCAACTCACCATATCCCTTCATCTTGATCTTGTTGGATCAATCTCAACCGTTGAATTCTCTAGAGAATTCCAATTATCCTATAAATACCCCCTCATTTCTCCCATTTTAGGGATCAAGTCTTTTGCAACCAAACTCTTGCAAATTTACCATTTGAGCTTTCATCCATCATAACACTTAGCATTCTCATCCATCTTGCATCTTGCATCCATCTAACTTCATTGCCATCCAAGGAGCACACAGGATATCCAAAGATCAAGGGCCAACCAAGGAAGCAACAACATGAAGGTATAACAAGCAATGAATTTGTTTATCTTGCTTTCATGTTATCCATTTTCTTAGGCTAATCATTGAGTTGCCCTTTTATCTTGTTATTTCCTCTTGTTGCATTATTAGTTTTTATCTAGCATCTCACATTAGGACTTGACGTTTTATTAGGATCACAGGCCCTATAAAGTCCTCTCAACCTAAAATAATTATATTTGGGTGTACCTAAAAGTGTATCAATGGTACCCTCCTTAACTCCCCTTGAAGTGTGCTCTTCTAAATCAACTCTTTCTTCCCCAAAGTCATTTTGTTCACCGCCTAACCGATTTTTTGTTTTCTTTTCTTCGCTATCAAAAACCACCTCAATATAATGTACTTTTCCTTTCCCTCAACATCTGTGTCCCACTTCCCATGGCTCCTTACAAGAGAAACATAACTTCTTTCTCTTTAACTCATTCTTTGCCTCATCTAACAAACTTTGTTTCTTGGGCCACTCCTTTTGCAAGGGTCTTTTGTCTTTTTTTGGAGGAAATTTAGATTGACATTTAGCTTTTGGGTTAGAAAACTACATATTTGTAACTCTCTTAATGACATCCTGAAGTGTTGGTGTATCAAAAGCCTTAACGTAGCCACAAAGAAGTTTTGATAACCTCTCAATGAAGAGAACTATCAATCTCCTTTCTGAAACATTTGATGCCATGACATAAAGTTTTTGAAATTCTAAAACATAAGCATCAATAGTCCCATTCTATTTCACTGGGTTATCTCCCAAAAAATCCAACTTTTGGTCCTTCTCAAACATGTCTCTAAGTCTCTGATTGAACTCTGCATAGGAATTAATAAGATTTCCTTAAGTCAACAACCCATGGTACCACCACTCATGTGTCTCTCCTTCCAATGCAAAGTGTCATATTTGATAGCTTCATTTTTTAACATGGAGTTTAATGAAAGTTAGGTATCCAATTTTTGAATCCAAGCTCTAGCAATGCATTTTCTTGAACCATAAAAATTGGAAATGGAAAACTTGCCCAACCTCCATTATAGATCCTGGTTTTGAGGACCTTTATCTCTCCTAGATCTATTTCTCAACTTGAGCTAACATAAATATGGTAGAGACATGGCTACATGAAACTCATCACCTAATGAATGGTATTCATATAACCAATCAACATAACCCTCCTCTCCATTTTGTTGATATCCTCCTACTACAAAAAAGTAGGCATCAAGGATCTACTATCTACCTTGAATGTGTTGTTAATTAAACTATTTATGTTGGTCGCTTCATCATTATTACCATTGTTCGCATTGTTTTCAGTATTGTTTTGATCAACCTTGTTCACATTCATGTTTTGCATCATTTTTGTTAACAATTGTGTCATTTTTTGTTGTCTTCTATCCAAGCATTTAAAATTTGTTGTATGTTATTCACCTCATATGGGTCCCTTCTATCACCCATGTTTCCTATTTCCGCCTATTCCTCAATTAATTTATTTTTTGGGAATTCTCCTTCTGGATTTCCTAGATGATTTGGCAGTCTTCTTCTTAAATAATACTTGTTCACACCTTCACTTGGCTACATATGGATTTCTTGATTGCATGAAATTGTTTAAAAACCTATTGGTTGGCAAGATACACTACTTCGATACCACTATAATAACCTTACCAAGAAATTTTGTTCCAAACTTGCAATATTGCTGATTTTATCTTGAAAGCATTGTGTCAAACACTTTGCATATAGTCTATTATGAAGAAGCTCTGATTGTATTACCTTAGAATTGTTGTAACTAAAATTCTAAGACATATATTCATCATAAGCTCATACCAACATTCATAGAGTCCTTAAGACATTTTTGTCAAATAATTGGCACATATAATTAACAAACCATCTCAATCCTAGCAATGCTCTAAAGGTATTAAAGGGTTCCTTCATCTCAACTACCTCAAAATCAACATTTTTTTAAAGTACTTTTATGTTTATTTCTACATTTTTCATGTTCCTAAGGTCTATGTGCCATAACCATCTACCAAACTGATTTTCTTGGTGTTAGGAATAGCTTGGGTCTCCCTAACTTCTCCCAAGTGGTCGCCAAAATAATATTCAAATTTGCTCCCAAATCTACCATCAGATATTTGACTTTATTGTTATTAAGGTGTGCAGTGATTAAGAGAGGACGATTCTTCCAATTCTGGTTTTCTGTAATTTGATAAATTTGTTGTTGTTTTTGTTTCTTCCAATATTTTATTATTTGTTTTAACTCAACTAATAGATCCTTTTGTTGGGCCAAAGAGGCAAAACTCTTTAGTATCATGACTTTTTTCTCTAAGAAACATGTTATGTCGTATTTTTGTTCTTGTATGATTTATTGCTTTGATTTCTCTACTATCTTATCATGTTGTTGCTTAATTGATCATAAACAACCATATTCTTCTTCTTCCAATTTTGATTCTTCATTGATTTCTTCAATCTCCTTTTGTTTATTCCTACCAGTATATGTTCCTTGTCTAGTCAACACTGTAACTTCTTTTTTTATTTGTTCTGGATGGCTTCTTTTTCTTAATGTAGAATTATTGTTCTTCTTTGGAATAGTCTTCATTTGATGTATTTAATGACCAATTATCGATTCTTTGATAAATTTTAACTCCTTATGGTATTCTTCTAATTATTCTAGCTCCTTTGTGGTCTTGTGAATCATCACTTCTAGAATATATTGTATTATGATAATATTTATGTGATTTATCACATTTGAATACATCATGAGAATCATCTCCTCAAAATGGACCTTTTCTTTTCTTTTTTTCCCAACACTATGTGGCATAATGGCCTATCTTTATGCAGCTATAGAATATGGCATCACTTCTTTGGCAATTGTTTATATTGCATCCTCTTCCTCCTCTATAGTTGGATTGTCTGTTATCTCCCATGTAATCTTGCAATGGGTTATTTTGTAATGTATAAGCACCTCTATTATCTCTCCATGGTGGTTTTTTGTAACCCGCATCATATAGGGGTCCTTCTGCAAGTCCCTTAATATATGCAAATTTTTTTTATGTTTGTGTCCCAATTATAATTCATAGGGCATCTCAGATTAGCATGATTCATTATTTTTGTAAAGTTTGAAAATTCTTTAAATCAAAACATCGACAAAAATTTAAATAATTTTATTTATATTCAAAAGAAAGTCGACACTTCATTCATTAGACATCATAAAATCCATTCGATTGCAAAACAATGACTTAAAGTCGATAAATAGATTCATAATATTTCCAGTTAAATACATACATGTGTCATATTACACGACATTGATAATAACACAAAAGAAGTTGTAATATAAGTTTACAATTCGAGACTTAGGCATTTTGTCGCCTTGAGCTCTACATTACATAATTAAAGAATACAATAATACATAAATGAAGATGACATCCTTTAATCTTCAATCCAATAGCATATCTTCAATAATGAAGACGAGAACAAGGATCAGGTACTTTTTTCGCCCAACCTTGAAGCTTATGCTTCCCCGAAATTCTTAGTCATTCAAAGAATACCCGACCCTGCACGAATCGCTTAGCAAAAAGCAGTCGACAAGCAAGATGGAATCTAGTGCGTGCCTAATATAACTAGTAAAACCGCAAGCATTTTTATTTTTATAATTCATTTAAGAAACAAGCAAGTTTGATACTAGGATATGGTAGAGAGTTCATTAATTCCATCTATTTCGATGGTCCTTAAGTTACTTGGCCAAGTAAAATGTCATGAACGACAAATAAAAGCAATTTTGGAAAAGCAAAACTACACTCTCTAATAACCCATATTCGGCACCCATCTCGGAAGGTAACTTTCCAAACACATGACATGCACATTCATTTATCAAGCATGCATGGTTCCATTCAAATAAATACAATCTTTCACAAACAGTTTAATGATAATCTTGTTTCAAGCAAAACAGTTTAAATGTTGTATTTTCATCGTTTTAAACCATAAATAACATTAAATTAATATTTAAATTGAATAAATTAAATAACCAAAAAGAAGGTGTATCTCAAGTATGTAAATTAAATACATATTTAAACATGCATAAATGAGCACACGTTCTTTCGTTCTATTTACTCATTTAATTTGTTTCCACTTGAAATAATCCTAATTCGTTTTGTTTTCAAGTAAATCAAATTTTTAATTTAATTGATTTATTTTTTGTTTTCACACTTCCAGAAAATAAATAATTACTTTTTCAAAAACAGAATTAAAGTAAATCATTTTCATTTCTATTTCAAATATTTTGAGTTTTATTTGTAAAATTCACTGATTTTAACTTCTATTTTGAAATCACATTTAATATTCAACATGTATTTTATCAAAATATTTTATGTTTCCTTTTGTTGAGAATTAAAACTATCTATTTGTTTGGATTTTTTAAAGTTCTTCTAAATCAGAATGAAATAAATGTTTTCTGTTTTGAATTCTTTCAAATCTAATTTAAATAACGTTTTTTTGTTTTAAATCTTTTTCTAAGTCTGAATTTCTCCTAAATTGATAAATCAGTTATTTTTCATTGTTTTCTAATCAAAGTTTTCCTACAATTTTTTGTTTTAAACTTGTTCAATGTGGTCTTTCTGGATAAACACGGTTTGATGTTTATTATTTCTTTTGTTTCTAAAAGAACAGAGAGGATTTTTTTATAGATTTAAAAACCAGACTAAGAAATAACTATTCCAATTAAATTCATTGTAATCATGAATTTGTTTAATAAATTTCAATAGATTCTACCTGGTAATCTGGAAACGGTTATTCGTTTGCTTCCTCTGTCAATTTCCTATAGCTGCTCTGACTGTGATTTCTTCGTTCCCTTCCTTGTTGCTATTGCTGATTGTAATTTCTTCCTGTTGCCTTGTCTTTTATCTTCCCTGTCCACCTGTTGCTTTTGGCGCACCCTTCCCACCTTCCTATCTTTCTTCTACCTTGGGCGCACCCTTCCTACCTTCTCCTGCCTTTGTTTAATTACTACTTGCATGTGAATAAGGGATGAGGAGAGCCTATCTTTTTGCATGCCCTTCACCTACTTGTTCTCCCTTATTTACCACACCTTCACTTGTTGGCTTCCCTTCCTGTGCGCCAAGACCATTCTCCCTCTGTGCAAGTCTCTTAACACTGGTTGGCTTATCTCCATTCCTACTTCTTCCCTTCGTGTGGGTGAATGGGGAGTCCTTGGTGTTCAACAAACAACACCCTCCCTACCTTATGCGCGTGGGGAAGAGTGATCTTCTTGGCTGTGCCTGATGGAAATGTGGTGTGTGTTCAGCATATCAATAGATTTGTATTTAATGTTCTCCCTTTTTCCTTTACTCTGGTCGCATGGAGTGTGAGAGCAATAAGTAAATTCAGAAGGGAAAACTAACTCCCTCTCTGCCTTCCAAAATCAGCTGAATCCCATGTCAAAATCAATAATTTGTGTCTTTTTTTTTTGTTCAAGAACAAAAACGGATTTTTGTTCTTCCCTTCCAATTTGAATTTCCTTCTCTCTCTTTTTTATTTACTCATGAAATTGGTGGAGTTATTCACAAAGCAAGATCCTCTTTCTTAGCTTTGATCTCCAGTTTAAATTTTCAACTCCAAGTTCTAAATTTTGATTGCCTTCCAAATTGATTGAAGATATTTTCTTCAATTTGTTCAATTGCTGTTTAAATTCAATTTCAATTTGCACATATGCTTGTTTTCCAATTTGATTTCACTAACTTAGTTTTATATATTTGTTTATTTCTTCCACAAATGTTTCCTCTTTCATATTTTCAAATGAGAAAAATAAAAACAAATAAATTTATCACACAATTTTATTACATTTTAATAAATTTTCGCAATTAAAAGTCTATTCTATTAATTTCAAATAAGAGCTTCATTATTTTTAAATAATGGAAAAATATTGACATAAGGAATCCAATTTATTTAAATAAAAATCAATTTCCTCAAAAATTAACCAAATCGCCATTTAAAGCAACATATTCTTTTCACATATTGGAGAAATCAATTAAACTTAATTTAAAATTTGCAAGCATAATCATCACAAAAATATATTAAAATAATAACTAAGTGTGTGTGTGAGATTCCATCATCCTCATAAACGTCTAATGGCTAAAATGACTCTACCTAATCGATGCTCTCACCTTCATTCACGTTCACTTGTTCCTGTGTTCACTTGCACTCGAATTTTCATCAGCAATGACAAACCCCAAATTTAATAAAAATGCATTTCAAATCATTTCATTTGCATTTAAATTTCAATTTAAATTTAAATTCCACTTTCAATTTCAATTTCAATTTCGCTTCAATTTAAATAATCATTTAACATAATAATTAACAATCTTATGATTAATAATTTGCATTTAAATAATCAATAAAATCAGTAAGTGACATTTTTCAAATTTGAAATTGGTTTATAGGACAATCCTCGGTGAGGTGACTATCCCATTCTTGGCAAGTTTCACAATATATTGTTTGTTTTAGCTAGTACTATTTTTAATTCTACATGTAGTGCATTTGCAATTCTTTCTTTATGGGATTTATTTAATATTTTCATAGGTGGCCTTCCCTTGAACAATATGTGCACCAAATTTCTTTAATTTTCTTTATTCCTCCTCTTGCCAAAATTTCATTCTGTATGGTCAATTGCTCTACTGAAAATTGCAATTTCTCAAGGTTCCCTTTGATATCATCCTTTTGAGGTCTACACCATGCTTGGGATTCTATGTGATATGCCATTGTGATTAAATTTGTATAAGAATTGAATATTATTTCATCTAAGGCTACTCTTTTATCTTTTTGTAGTCTGAAAATGAACCATTCAATCTTTTGTCGATTTGTTAAGGATTCTTCTAATTTGTGATAGACTTCTTTAAATATTTTGGCATACACTTACACTAATTGTTCTTCTTGTATTGGGTCCCTCGTTTTTTTAACACTTTTTTGGGAATTTTTGGACTATCAAATTTTGCTAAAAAGTATTACTTTACTTCATTCTAATTTTTTCCATGTTTCGAATAGGTGTTTTTATCCAGTCTATTGCTTCCTTAGTGATGATACAAAGTCTAATAATTTTGGTTTGTCTTCATCGATGTCCTATCTTTCCCAAAGAGATTCCAACAAAAATATATGTTATGCGGCTTATGTTGTGTCTCTTCCAAACACTAAGATCTTGATTGAGGATTCCATGTTGTTTTTGCTACTTCCAATTCTAAATTTTTGGATTTTCAGACTAGGAATTTCTTCCTTTTCTTTCTTAACTTTCCTAATAGTATATGGTTTTTTCTCTCTACCCTTATCTCTCACTAAATTTATATCAATATATTTTTTTCCAAGTATCTCTTCCCAACTTAATTCTTCTCCTTCTTTCTCTTTTGTATTTTTACTTTGTGGTATCTCTTCTTTCAAAATTCTCCTACTTTTATATGGCTAAGGGGATGAGTCTTGGTTGGGAGATTGTGACTCTTTGAGATATCTTTTCAATTTCTTATTTGTTAGTGATATTTTGTTTATTTGTGAACATAATCCTTTACCCAAATTCAATCTACTTTCTTTCCTTTTTCTTATTTATTCTTCTTTAATTTCTTTATACTTTTATTAACTAACCCTTTTAAATATTCTGCTTGAATTAATGGAGCCTTATCCAGAGTTTTTAGAAATTCCATAAATCTATTATCCAGATTAATAGTTAGGTTTGATAGATTTGGTCTGATTTTTGGAATTTTAGATAGTTGTGGTGATAATGGATTCTCTGTATTATTGTAGGGCCCTAATAGTAATCTTCTAGATTCTCCATAATCATTAACATTCTTCCTAATACTAGTTATAAGTTGTCCTATTTTTTCCCAACATAGTTATGATATATCCAAATTCTTTCATTCTTCTTCTCTATCCTCTTTTCTTTTTCCTTTGGCAACAACCACTTTGGTGTGCTCAACAACACCCTTATTGGCATGCTCACTTTTGATTTTCTCCATAATTTATATTCTTTTTTTGTATCTTTCTTCTCTCTCAATCATATATTTTTGTCTTCTCTCTTCTCCAGTCGGGCTTGCCATGTTCACTTTTCTTTACAGTTCAATTTGTTCTCTAATCTTTCTTATGGTTGTCTTATCCCCTTTTTCCATGGGTGTTTTTGATTTGGGATTACACTAGTCTTTTTATTACTTCCCATGGTAATTATTTATTATCTTTTCTTATTGGTCACATCTTTTCTAGGATCACCCTTTCCATTCTCCATCCCCTTGGTGCCTAACCCCCTCTCACTGGCTAAGCTTCAAGAGGATAGATCGACATACTTCCATATCTTAATTTATTATCTTTTCTTTTTTGGTATCTGATTAAAATTTTAAATTGTGGGTGTTACTATCCTTTATATCACCGAACCAAGGTCCCGACAATGAATCCAATGTTAGAAAGAGAATTAGGAAAACACAAATCAGATTCCTAAGCCCCAAGTAATTTTTGAGTGTTGTAGTTTATACCACAAACTCAATAATATAAAGAAAACACCAATTTGATCCAAACAAAGGATTAAATACTTAATTATATATTAACTAAATGATAGATAATTTCATATAGATAACACTTTGATAATCATTGTTGATGCTTAAAAATTTCTCTCTAGGAAAGCAACATCCTATGGGAAACTTTACAAATGTGGGATGGATATTTTTGTCCGTGAAGCAACCTCCAAGATTTTAGAAGCCAACTCTTTGAATGCTTTGGGGGGGAAAGGGGAGAAGGAAATGCAAGAAAAACTGAAAAGAAAGCTAATGTGATGTACCAAAAATTATTTTGTATCCACTCCTAACTTGTATAATATAGATTAAAACCTTTAAAATATTATATAGTTTAAAAGAGCACATGCATGATTTAAAGCCTGCAATATTATCAAAAGCTTATATTATAGAAGCAAAGAACAAAAATAACATACAGTTATTAATTCCACACAATTTGACACAAAACACCATGTCCTCTTCACTGTTGGGCAGAGAACAAATTACAAAGGACTAATGGAATAGTACATAATATTTAATCCTTCCCATGAGGGGCACCTCCTAAGGTCTTAGAAAATGAAAACAAAAATTGTTGTTATCTCTATTCAAAACTATAATATTATAATATGTTCTCTTAGGAAATAATTAACTAATCTCCAACCAAGAGAGCCCCCAGAGTGATGAAACTCCCCAATATATAGGCACCACATCCTTGCATGGCTGAGGATTTCAAGGCAAAGGAAAAATTACACCTGGAGCCTCATAGGACACTTGGAGTATCCTACTCACTTTCATAATGAGGCCCCAACAATAGAATCAGATTTTGGGAGTACTTCGGTGCACACACATACATGATCTATGGATCCTGAACATGATGTAACCTTAACACCTAGCAATCTCTTGATGTCAATGCATGCCCCACTCAGACTGCTCATGAAGTCTCTATCGGGAATGGGGGCCATATTGTTATTAATGGTGCATCATTTTCCCATGAAGGGGACTCTTTTCTCACTTTAAAGCGCGTGGAAATGCCACATAGAAATTTGTACTCACTTTTAAGCTTCGTCCACTTCTTGTGTGCCAACAGTGCCAGAGCCACCACGTGGCATCTTGGTGTTGCCTCTAGAGAGATTCTAGCATTGCTTGTGGCAAGTGAGCGTAATGGTTCCACATGTCGTAAGTGGGGGAAATTCGATACATAAACCAAATTTTACAAAGGACCTAGAGGAAAAGAGAAATCCAGAGCCAGATGACTAACTTATGTAGTCCAATCTTAATGAAAATCTAACACCCATATCTCAAAAGCATGGATCTAATCCATAGTTCTGGTGACTTGCAGTGGGAATCCACTTGCGGATGAAGAATCTATAATCTCTTATTCACACAAAAAAGATGAAAAAACTACCAAAAGAAAATGCTACAACATTTATAGCCTCTGAAGCGAAACCTTTAGAGGCATCCATTCTTCAAAAGCTAGAGCCTGTCAATGGGCCCTTGGTCTACTAGTGAAGTTGAAAGGTTTAGAATGAGCCCACCAGGGATCAAGTCTTATTGAGGGAAAAGCCCCAATGCCTAAAAATGGATGAGGCCGGGATCATACCCCAGGCGGATTTTGGCAGAATGGATACCCCTCAGACCTTGGCTGCTAAGCTAAAGGGGACCCCCTCGGGGGTATCCCCAACAAAAAGAAGAAGAAAAAGATAGAGCCTTCTTCTTCAAATATTTGAAATCTCTATCCAAGTTAATTATCTCCTTAAAGGAGAAGTTACTCAAACTTTGCACAACTTCCCACATTTGAAACTCGAGTTGGGTGAGGGGTTGTAGAATAACATCCACTTTAGAGTTGTTTGGCGTTTGAATTAGGCTGCAAAGACAAATTGGCCATTCTTCTTTGCAACCAATAACCTCTTAATCTCATCCTTAGGAAGGATCACGTTATCAAAGAGGAACAGGGAGGGGAGTCCTAATTGGACTAATTGTCCAATGTGTCCCTTCATTTCTCAAACCACACTCTCTAAGGCATCTAAATATGCCTTGCATTTGAATGTTGCCTTGTTGCAACTTATAAATTCATTAACCTTACCTGTCGTCTACCTTCAGTTGGAAACCCCCACTTCTTGGAGCGTCTCATCTATTGCATTAAAAAACTTCTTGACTAGAAGTCAAGAATCCTCGACCTTAGGAGAGACGAAGGTGAAAGGCAAGGGCTTGTTCCACAGATAGGCTAACTTATGTTCTTAACCATTGTGAGTCAATAATAAAACTGAGCACTAGCTTCAAGTGTGAAGCCATATTTTTTATCCTCTCCCAATATGATACATATAGTTGCTAGATCATGGGAAGAATGTTTGCGGTTTGGGAGTAGACAATGAGTTCTCTGTCTAACTGTTGAATTTATTGGTCCCTAACTTGGGACTCCTATTGCATTTGTTGTTGTGCACGCATGGAGTCTAACAGACTCTTTTGGGCCTATGCCAACTCTATTTCCTTTTGCTACAACTTAATTTTTATGGTTTCCTTTTCCTTCTTTAGGACCTCTATCCTATCCTTCAGTTCTGCTACTTGCACCTGTAGTTGGGTTATTTGGTTAAATTCCATTTGGAATCTCTCAGCAGTGACACAAGTTCAAAGATCAAATCTCATTTTTCTGAGCTTTGCATCCTTGGCCTTAGCCTCTGCATTTAGGTGTACAACTGTGGATTTCATCCTTGTGATCTCTTGATCCTTCTTAGCTAGTTGATGGCCCAAATTTATGTAGTCTATTGTGACAACCTTTTGTGTTTCCTCCATTAATTCCATTTTATCAATTGGCTTTGCCTGGATGAGATAGGTCAATGGAAAAAGTTAAGTACTCCTCGGGTAGAATTTTCCCTTGAGGCTTGACTACTATGGGTGTCTGGTGTGCCATCAACAAAGCCTCTTGGGTTTTATCAAAGAAATTTTTTGTATGTGGCACTAGAGGCATTGACCACTTTTTATTTTATTTTATTTTTCTAAGCCTCTCGAGCTTTCTTTGCAATCTCTAACTATTGGTGGAACAACTTTGGAGATTGAATAATTTCCCCCATGAAGGGGGATTCTTATGGTAGCCTGATAGGAATGCTAACTTTCTGCTATAAAGTAGCACACACTATTCCTTCGAGGATGAGCTAGTAAGCAAGCAATGTGGATGGTGAGAAGGGCATGAGCCCACTGAGAGAGATGACAGGTGATTGTATGAGGATGGATGTTTATATAGTAGATGGAGGTGGAGGGGCATAAAGTGGTGCAATCAAGGTGGATGGAAAGGTGGTGACTATATTGGAGATGATAAAAGGTAGCGAAAGGGTGTAAAAAGAAGATACAACGGAAAGAGAAGGGTGAGAAAAATGTACCTCATGACTGATGACTGAGGGAATTTGCACAAAAATAGAAGGTTTTTATGTCATGGCAGGAGGTGGTGGTGTCTAACCAAAAGTGTTTGAAGCTATAAAAAATTGAATTTCTCATCCTATCCCTACATATCCTGAGGTTTCTTTATTAGCGACTTTAGTCCACCTAGTGAAGTAATTTATGGTCGTAAGTATCCAATTATGGCCTACACTAGACATGGTATTAATTATTCCAATGAAATCCAATCCCCATTGAGCAAAAGGCTCATCATTCACTATAGGGTTCAACGACATGGTTGAATTATTTGACTTCCTTTCAAAAAATGGCATTATTGGCACTTTTGACTGCTTGAAAGCAATCCAAAAATAAGGTTATCCAATAGTATCCAAAATGCATGATCTTAATGGTGGTTGTTTTCATTGAAAAATGGCCACCTGGGGGTTTTAAATGCATATCCTATAGGATTTTCTTAGCTTCATGGTCATTGAGTATACCTGACGAGGATATCATTGAAATTTATTTTGAAAAGGACTCCTTGAACTAGCATATAACTAGCTCCTTGAAATTTGTAGAATGTCCTTTTGTGTGCAGAGAGATTGTCTGAATATCATCCAGTCTTCATAAAGCAGGTCCTATCAACAATCTAGGACTTGTTAGTTTCATATTGACTCACCAAAATTGTCTCTGGTGTATCTTGCTCATCTCTCGTGATGTCTGCACATTGCACTAAATATTTGCATAGTCCCCTCCCTCAAATTACCTTGGTAAGTCTGACTTTGATGTCATATTCTAGGATATTTGTGATCCAATTGGCTCTCTTGTCTATGATTTATCCCTCCATGAAGTATTCTCTAATGTTGGGATGCACCACATATATCTTGCTTCTTGCCACCAAGTGCTTGAACTTCTTGAGACCTTTGACAATGGTGAAGGCCTTCCTCTCAATGAAATTGTATTTAGTTTCATATCCCCACAACATTATTGAGTAGAACACAATGGGGTGTTAACCTTTTTCTTCATCCTCTTTTTGAGTTAGCATGGCTACCGAGCTATGTTCACTCTTGTAAACATACATGACAAAGTCCTTAGAGAATTCAGGATTAACTAGCATAAGAGCAGTGGATATTGCATCCCTAATTTTATCAAAAGCTATCCTCCCTTAAATGGTCCATTTGAAACCCTGGTACTTTTTGAACATTAGGGTGATGGGCCTTACTAGCCCTACAAAGTCGAATATGAATTGACTGACAAAGTTGATCTTTTTGAGGGAAGATTAGACTCCCTTTTTGTTTACTAGAAGGGGAAAATCTTTGATGGCCTACACTCTTTGGATCAATGGAGATACCTTATTTGGATACTACATACCCTAATATCTTGCCTTGTGGCATGCCAAAGACACACTTATTTGGGTTGAGGGATACCCCAAACTCTTGACACCTTTGAAAAATCTTCTGCAAATGATCAAAATGATCCTCCTTTTTCTTGGAGAATATTGTGAGTTTGTCTAGGTAGATGAGGATAATTATGTTGAACAAGCCCTAGAAGGCTATGTCCATGGACCACTAGAAGGTAGCTTCCATATTTGAGAGGCCAAAAGGCATTTTCATATATGCGAAGGTCCCCCACTTTATGGTGAAAGTGGTCTTATGTTGGTCCTCCTCCTTAACCTGTACCTAGTTGTAGCCTGAGAAACTGTCGAGCAGAGAAAACATCTCTAAGCCTACAACTGTCTAGAGGATCTGCTCCATGGAGGGAAGGGGGTAGTGGTCTTTTAGAGATGCCTTGTTCAAGTCCCCGAAATCTATGTAAATCCTAATTTCACCATTTTTCTCTCACAAGAACTAGGTTAGACACCCATGTCGAATGATTGATAGGGTATAATCCTTGAATAAATTAGTTTCCTCAATTATTGAGCCATAAAAGACTCAACCTTCATAATTATCATCCTATGCCTTTGGCGTACTAGTTTAGCTTTCTTGACCAAATCTATGGTGTGTTGGATCACCTTGTAGTTGTACCCTTTCAAGTCATCATAGGTCCAAACCACAACCCCTTCATAATCATTGAAGAAGGACATCAATTGATCTTTATCCTTTTAGGAAACTTCTTTCTCAACTTTTAATTTCCTTCCACCTCTTATATCAAGTTTAGAGTAATCACTTTTATTTGGGATAAAATTCCTTTTATCATTCCTGGCATCATCATAATCAAATATATTCTCTACGGTGATTAGCCCCTTTCGAATTTTGTTGGACTTGATTTGTATGACTTGATATTTGTAGGCTTCTTCAATATTTGGCTGTAGTTGCTCTGTGAACTCGCATAACTGCTGGAGGAACATAGAAATATGGGCATCGCTCTCAAACACTTGCCAATTTTGATCATTTTTCTAGGATAGTAGGTCTAATAATTACTTGCACCACATGCTCATTTGCTAATTGATCGGTCATTGGGTCAAATTGTGATCCAACCACCACCATTCTATCTTCTTCTACATTTTTTGGCCTTAAGATGATTAGAATATTGAAGGCCTAAAATGCTTCAATTAGATCCCACACCCTATGTTGATAATATCTCATGTAGACGTACTTTATTGTCATAGTTCCTCTTACTTATTTTACTACCAGTTCAGATTCTTTGAATACCTATAGTTGCTTCACACCCATGTGCTTGGCAAGGATGAGGCTATGGACCAAGGCTTCATACTCAACATCAATGTTTTTGAAAACAAAAATCCCTAAGGGTTTCTTTCCCAAAGGGAGATACTAATCATATGGTAGCCTTGGAGCCGATCTTGTATTTTGCACCATTGAAGTGCAGGGTCTAGAAACTAGACTCAATTTCAGGTTCCTTGATCTAATCCTCTTTCTTCTTCATGATCTCAAGGATGACCTGGTCTTCATCATGAATTATATAAGTCCCAAGATTGGTGGCATCAAATTTCCTGAACGAATCATTCTTCATAAACTCGTTAATGAGGACCTCTTCTTCTGAGGTGTTGTTATCAGCCACTCCTTCAAGCATTTCTATGAAATACATTTCTTTCTTTGAGAAATATGTATGCATCGCCTCAAAATTCATCATGGCATCATTAGCAATGTGCTTTGGGTGAAATGTCTCTAAGAGCACCTTCATTTTAGTCATATTTGGTCCTCAAGATCAAATGAGACCAATATAAAGATAGGTACCTGCCTATATTTTCCATGAAATCCCTTGATAATCATAGTTCGAAGACTGGTTAGATGTCAATGACCACCACCTCTTGGGGCACTATGATACTAGGGAAAGAATACAAGGTTAGGGGAAGAGCCTTGATAGAACCTACAATCTGAACCTTCCTCCCATCTAACTGTGTTACTCCGTTTTCCAAGGATTCATACTGAAGTTGCAATGCATCCATAATTTTCTTGGGCATTACCATAGTGTTGGCATCAAAGTCAATTGTGGAATTGTGCAGCTTATCTCCCACAATGATAGTTAAATAAAAAAGGGGTGGGTTTTGTTTTACTTACACCTGCTTTAGAGTTTATGAACGTAGATGGCACATGAGGTTGCACATTCCTGTTAGTCCCTCTCTCTTTGGTTTGCATTGGTTCCACTTCTGGGTTACTTTGTATGATCCTCTCTTACTCTTCCAATGCCTCTCATAGTAGAGATTCTTTCCCAAGTATTGATAGAACGTCCCAAAGAGAAACATTGGTTGGGGCCTTTTTAGTTGTTTGATTGCATTCAATGACCCTTGTGGTCAAACCTCGGGCCCTTTCGTACTGTGTCACACTATATCTTTGGTTTTTATATACCTGGGGTGATGGTTGAAGGCCTGAATTTTTCTCGAAGGTCACCTTAGGCCTTGCAAAATCTTATTGGGCCTCATTCATCTTCTTCGAGTGTGTAGTAGTCTAATTGGACTTTAGGAGCTTTGACCATGGGGGCCTCATTTGCAAAGATTGCATCCTCACCTTCCACCAATGAGAATAACACATTTTCCGAGGCTATCTCTTCTTCTTGTTCTAGGGATATACCTTGCACCTAAGCCATTAGGATGATGTTTTCAACTCTAGGGGATTGGTATTCATAAGGAGTTGAATTGGGTGTACTCCCTTATCTTTTGTTGCTCGGTGACTCTCTACTACAGATTTCCTCTGGGGAAATTTTGGGGTGCATGTGCATCATTACATGGGAAACACCATGAATTTGAATCATCTGACATGTTTTTCTAGCCAACAACCAATTCCCTGTGTGAATTTGGTGGGATCACTTACATAGGGGTGGGAATCGAGATGATTTGATTTGTAGGTTACACCTGATGATTTAGTCTTTGTCCTCCATGATATTGGTTATGTTGATACAATGGCCTACCGCATTGATAATTCTAAAAAGGGGGCTTTGGAGGTATAGTCTATTGCCTTTTGAGATTTATTATCTCATTAGAAAAGTTCCACAAAATAATCTTCATATCATTCTATTGAGATACGGTTTGTACACCATTGCATAGAATGTTATATTATAATGTTGTAATTAAATAATTATTTAGTTGTGATGCACCTAGGTGGTATGGTTCATCACACTAGGTAATTATTTGGGGACCCCTTTATGTTGTATTGTAACATTGTATTATTTTTTAATGTGCGAGACATGTGGTAATAATTTAATATTGGGGAAATATTTAAAAAGGGAAAACTTAGTACCCAACATTAAATGAGGGGTCAATGGTTTTGTGGCACATGGTTTTATCTTACCACTTGGTTGTATTTGTGTGAGATTGAGTTTATAAAAGCAAACACATGTTTAGTGGTTAAGGTTGGTTGGGTGAGTGGGTTGTAATTATTGAGTCTTTCTAAGGAATGCATACATGAAGCATGACATGAAATGTGTGGATTCATGCTTGGACACATGGAGGATGCATTAAAAAGGATTTTGCTTCAAAGGTATTCATTGTAACTCTTGTACATGCTTTATTGTTGAATAATAGATGGAGTATGGATGCTTTTGGAGGTTGTGTTTTTCCCTCTTGAGGATTTTCCCAATGTATATCGTGTGTTATATTGTGGCTTGTCTATTTGATATATGCATTATGGTTACTTGCATGTATGTTTTTCTCTCTTGGGGTTATGTAGGTAATGGATTAAGATCATGGTTATTATGTATTGTTTTCTAACAAGTGGTATCAAAGCTTTATGGTTTATGGGAGGTGTGAGCTTTCATGTTTTTGGTTATATTCCTTGTTTGAGTAGATTTGTGAAAAGTTGAATCCATGGAAATGTGTGTTAGACAAGGTATAGAACACATGTTGCAAGTGCTATTATGCAAATTTGGGCTTTTGGGTTGTCAAGATTTGTTAGATTTATTGCAAATCTGAAGCATGCAAAATATGGGTCAAAAGGGTTTCTTAGATTGAGCTTTCATATAAGGGTTTTGTAGAGGAAATTTCATGGATGAGCTCTTGATATAAAATGGACCTCACCATTGGATCCAAGATGGCCGAGAGATGAAAAATGACATAAAATTCGACCCATTTTGGCCAAATTGAAAAAAAGGCAAAAAAAACTACCCACGATCCTAGTCGTACAACTGGACTGTAGGTTGGGTCGCAAAAAATAAAAATAAAAAATATGAAATATTTAACCCTCTTCAAAATTAAAATCCTACAAAATATTTTTAATTTGAAAATATTGAAAAACTTTATGAAAAAGGTTTTAAATTAAAAATATTTTGAAAATAAATAAAAAATTATAGTGGGGGAGGGGGTCCACAAACTCCCCATATCCATTGGCCTGATAGTCGCAGACTATCAATTGATAGCCAGCAGGTGGCCAACCCCAGGCTTGTGGTGCCATCACCGACAGGGCTTAGCCCATATCCGTCGTGGCCCCTTGGTCCCATGGTGACCATGCCCTAAAGCCTGTGGGGCGGGAAACTTTGAAACCACTAGTTGAAAGTTTTAAATCAAAACAAATTTTCATGATTTTTTATGTCCACATAAATTTAAATATTTCAAAGGTTTAAACAAAATGTAATCCTTTTCAAGTCTAAGGACAATTGTTTAAAATTGAAACATTAAACGGATTTAGATAAAAATTTAAATCTGCCACCCACCTGCCACCGACACATTGCTGCCACTAGTGGCTCCACCCGGGGGCTACCATCTTTACCTCTATGTAGCCAAATTGGCAAAAAAATTCAAACTAACATAAATTTTGCCAAGGAAGTCATATTTTCAAATTCTTATACTCATTGGAAAGGTGGTTCCGAGAAATACATAGTGGTATAGGTTTATTTTCCTTATTTTGTAGTTTTGATCAATTTTTGAGCTCAAAATCCAGATGTTCTCTTATACATGGTTTTGGTCATAACTTTTGCATATAAAATCAAATTTTTGATTTCGAATAGGCATTGGAGAGAATGGACAATATATTACATATTGGATCAGGTAGATTTTTAGTTTGTGGTGTAGGAAATGTATGGTAATTCTTTGATCACTTGTAGTTTTATGAGATTCAAGGTGTGATTGCATGAGCATCCAAACGATCCAAGAGGAAAAACCTTGAGGGAGCATATGTTTTTATATGATATTTATGATGGTACAAATGATTATTAGTTTGGTGATTCTTGGTATAGGTTTATAGGTGTTTTTTAGAGTTGGACTTTGATGGTGATAGATACACAGGTTGTATTCAATTTTGAAGACATGGTTTGATACGAGTGGAGACTTGGAGTCTTGTATGGGTTATAGTTGAGTGTAGGTAAAATGTTGGATATGATTATGGTTTCATGGATATGCAAGTAAATTTGAGCATTGACACAATATGATCATGTATGCGGTTGTTTGTTGGTGAATTGGTTTGGTTTTAGAAGGTTGTTTTTATCCCCTTGATTCTTGATTAGTTTATGACTATGGTTACTCATTTGTCGACATGTTTGGAAAATCAGATTTGTGGTTGATTTAGTGTTTGAGTCTTGATGTCTATAGGATTATATTCTTTGATATACTAGTTTGTAGTTTACTAATGTGATGATGATTTTTCATGCTTCATTGTTTTGATCATGAGTAATACAAGTGTGTGAGTTGGCCACCTATTCATTTGAAGTGGGATGACACAGATGTGGATTTTCTATATCCATGAGATTGGTTTAGTGTTGGTGAAGATTTTGTTAGTTGTCCTTATCTATGGTCATTTTTGCATTGGTATGTTGCTTTTGGATGAGAGGATGGATGGTTAGAGTACCTGATTAGTCAATTGTTGGTACTTGTAGCATGTGCTTTATCACGATGTCATGATAGCTTGGTTATTTCATTGGTTACACTTTTTATTGGGAGCTTTTGATAGTGATGACTTGGCGGTGTAGGATTGGTTCTTGATGTTTTGATGGTGATTGTATCTTCTTGGCTTGAAGATCTTGGTTCTACTTGGTGTGATTGGTATTTCAATTGAGTGTGTGTGGACCTAGATGATCTTCATGGAGGAGATGGTTATCTTCATGTGATTGGAGATGTCGTTTCTTGGTTTAGAGTGTGATTATTATTATATCATGGTTTACTCTTGATGCTAGCTTGGATTTTTGGCATGATATGGATTCTCTTGAGACCAAGATGTATGCATTGGTGCATGTGATCTCCTGGGAGGAGATGGTTAGATCATGATGTCATGATATGTTCCCGATTCTATGATCAAAGTTGTAAAATTGATCTTGGTGGTTCTCTTGGTATTGAGTATATTGGTCATTTACATAGATGATTCATGACAGTGTGGTGTTGCATTTGGAGCTTAGCATAGATTTATTGGTTGGGAGTACTCATGGATACTTGGAGATGTGGGTGAGGTTGGAGTTATCTTGTGATTAGATATATTTACTTGAGACAGTTACTCTTGATGAGATTTCTTTAGGAATTATGAGGAGCCTTCACCTAGATATGGATGTGAGTTCATGATGTACCTATAGAGGATATTATTCTTGGAGTGAGTCATGATGATTTGGTTATCCCGGAGGAGTATTCTCATTCCGCACTCTTGGTCTACTTGATAGTTTATCATCTAATAGGTATTCTCCATCTAATTTTTGATGTGTTTATGTTTTGTGCTTTATTTTATCATGGGAATGAGTTAAGTCATGGTGATTGATTTTGGGAGACTCATTTGAGGATTATTTAGCATGATTTTATATTCTTTATCTTTCATAGATATGGATCTTGAGGTATGGATAGTTAGTTTTGGAGTGTTCGTTTTGAGAGATGTTTGGCATGGTTATCTCCTTGTGCATTCGAGTTTATGTTACCATTCATTGATGAGGATTTTAGGAGATGTTTTATGGGCTGATTTATTAGTTTGGGAATGGATACTTTGAGGTTGATCATCTTGGTTAGAGAGGCTTACATCCATGTTGGCATTTTCCATGATTCATGTGTTGTGTTTGATCTAAGAGATTGAACATTGTTTTGGGTGTTGTTGAGGCTTCTCAATTGGGGTTGTTAAGAGATCATACTTGACATAGGATTTCACTTTTTAGGTGTTGGTAAAAGGACATGTTATGGTTTATAGGTTTTATCTCTTCATTATTTGGTTCCTTCCTAAATGTTTATGTTCATATGATTTGGGAATATGGTGGTGACATGTTGTGAGATATTATGCAACTATTAGTGTTGCATGTGTAGATCATTGTGATTTTTCTTTGTATTTCATGTTTTGATCATTTATCACACCTTGGTATAGTGTTGATTTGTAGACTTGATATGATTTAACATTACCCATGCAATGGGAGTTCCTAGATATATATGTTCTTCATTGACAGGTTTGATATAAAGAGCTTGTGATTGTATTTTATGGGTTGAATATGTTGTTGGCATGAGTTTACTAATGTTATTGATACCTAGGAGGTATGGATGGTTAGATTTATTAGCATGTGTTGTGGATGCTATTTTCAATCATGTGGGTTTTTCATCTTTGACAATAACTTGTTTGGACTCTTTGTTATCACTTGGATTTGATGCTTGTGTTCTTAGATTAGTGCATCTTCACCTTGACACGTTCCTTTTCTTTTACAGGTGGCACATTATAGGATGGGAGGAGTTCTTGCTTGAGATGGTGGTCACTTTGTTCTTATTGCAGGTATCTTGAAGGAGTATGAGAGCATGTTGGAGGTTCATATGGTTTCATGAATGGTTATGATGATGTATTTCATTGATTGATACCTTATTCAATGTATACAACAAGTGGGAGAATGTTGGGATATGGTGTTGTACACTATTGCATAAAATTTTATATTATAATGCTGTAATTAAATATTTATTTAGTTGTGATGCACCTAGGTGTTGTGGTTAATCACACTAGGTAATTATTCGGGGACTAATTTATGTTGTATTGTAACATTGTATTATTCTTTAATATGTGAGAGACATGTGATAATAATTTAATATTGGGAAATATTTAAAAAGTGAAAACTTAGTACCCAATATTAAATGAGGGGTCAATGGTTTTGTGGCACATGGTTTTATCTTACCACTTGGTTGTATTTGTGTGATCTTGAGTCTATAAAAGCAAGTACATGTTTAGTGGTTAAGGTTGGCTAGGGGAGTGAGCTGTCACTATTGAGTCTTTTTAAGGAGTGCATATGTGAAACATGGCATGGGATGTGTAGATTCATGCTTGGACATATGGAGGATGCATTAGAGAGGATTGATGCTTTAGAGGTATTCATTGTAACTCTTGCATGCTTTATTGTTGAATAATAGATGGAGTATGGATGCTTTTAGAGGCTAGGTTTTTCCCTCTTGAGGGTTTTCCTAAGGTATATATTGTGTAAACTTGTGGCTTGTCTATTTGATCTATGCATTATGGTTACTTGTATGCGTGCTTTTCTCTCTTGGGGTTATGTAGGAAATGGATTAATATCATGGGTATTATGCATTATTTCCTAACACATTCATCTTCACGGCTAGAGATGATGAAGTGTTCGTGTTTGTTTGAGCACCTGGATACATGTACATGGGAGGTGTGTCTTGTGAGGTGTTGGGAACCTCTTCTTGCAATAGTATTGACACTTCTGGGAACATAAGCATTGGTGGTCGAGGTGGAAGCTTCCCGACATCTATTAAGTTATTCTCTACTTAGATAACTAGATCATACACATCCAGTAATTTTTGGCCTCTGAGAGACTAGATCATTACAACTATATCTGAGTTGAAGACTTTGAGATAAAAAAAATATTAGCCATGCTTGTGGGCAGTTGAGCCGCAACCAGGATCCTTTTCCAAGTTTTATAGAACCCGGTATAGAATATATAATAAACTCTTGTGAGGCTCTTTTGATAGTAATTAGTTGTTGGTGTTGGAATTTATGCCTCATCTTCTTGGCTTGGACTTCTATTTTGCCTTGGAGCCTTGTTTTTGGCCTTTATCGCCATACCGCTGCAAGCTTTCCTTGGTGGTGCTGTTGTGTGGTTTACCGCTTAACCCCGGGCCACCTTGCTTGGTATGGCGGTGTTACCGCCCCACCGCGACGATCTTCTTCTAGACTGGTGGTGGCACGGTGAGCGGCGTTAGTTGGCGTGGTGGTTACCACCTTACCGTAGGGTTCGCTTGGAGGTGGCAAGGTAGCATGATTGGCGGAGCAAGGCGTTACCTCCTTAGCGCGGTGGTTGCTCGTTGGTGGCACGATTGAAGGGCGACAGTCTAGTGATGATTACCGCCTTACCGCGGGCGGTGCTGAGGGAAGCCGCGGTGGCTGTGGTGGATGGTTGGCGGTAAGCATTAGCGGTTACCGCCTTACCGTGGGTGGTGAGAAGTCTCATCGCGATGGCCACGATAAGAACGGTGGCAGTCTGTCTGGCGGTCACCACCCTACCACGGGGTGGCCTGGCGGCCCCAATGGTAGCACGATTGACCGTTAGCGGTCTGGGCTAGAAATCACCACCTTGTTGTGGTTGTCTAGTGGTCAGGGCCTGGTAGTGCAGCGCAGACAGAGAATGAGCTCGGGTGAGTTCACCGCCACACCGTGGGGTGACTTTGTGAGCTCGGCGGTAGCATGAGTAAATTTTCCGCAATACCACGATCGAGTAGACTGAGCTTGGCGGTAGCACGGTGGAAGATAGAGGTGAGCTCAGAGCTCAACCGACCAAGCTTGACCGAGTTTGACCAAAGGTTAGAGCGATGAACAAATGGGAAAGTGACACATGGCTCAGTGTCAAGATGTTGATTGGCTAGAAGCCAAAATAGTTTATGACAATTATTGCAGGCCAAGTTTTCAGTTGAAGACAAGACCCGATTTAGGCAAGGAATTGAATGCTTGGGTGACCTGATGCAAGAAGATCTATCAGTGAATATCCTGATGACATTTGATTTCTTGGACATGCAAAACAAGTAGGCACACAGTAAGAGATTATAAGGTAATCTTGTGTGCACGAAAAAGAATGATGAGCGAAGATAGAGAGGCTGAGAGTGTTCGAGCGGTCTTCACCGTGAACACTTAGTCTCTCAGTTCTAAGAAGATGTGAACCTGAGATGCCTGGAGGCTGGGTTGGCCGTGAGGCTAGCTATGACAGTCAACTGAGGAGCTTAAGGGAATCTACATAGTATGTCATTTGAAGACATTGTAACTGTGTGAAGGTTTTGAATATTGTGTCGCCTGCATTCTCCATATGGACAAGATGTAATCTTCTGAAGAGCATAGCTCTGAGATTGTATTGTAACTGTTTGTTGTTGAATAATACAATTTGAGCTAAGTGTTTTGGAGGGTGGGGTTTTTTACTTGAAATTTTTTTCCCCACGTAAATTTGTGTGTCCACATGTTTGTCTTTCATGGTTGTCTAATTCAGTTTATTGAATCTATGCTTGTGTTGAATTTGTTATAAGTTATGCATTTACTTTTCTCAGAAAGATCAATGGGGGATCCATTGTGCCTGTTTTCGCTTTATGGCATAGTTTGTGTCTTTGATGTAATTTGAAATGAAAATCACTAAGGCATTGTTGTCTTAGACATTCGTTCTATGATGAAAGATCCATCTCGTATCCCCAACAAGTGGTATCGGAGCTAGTTAAGGGAGGTCAAGGCTTGATGATACCAACAAGTGGTGTCAAAGCCTTCTCTTGGTTACTGAAATTCTGGGTATTTCTCTTGTGAAGATTTCTTAGCCTGGCAAGCTTGAGGAAATTTGGAGAAATTTGTTGTTGTTTGATCCTTTGATGAGTGGAAGTTCTTACTTCTTTGATTCAACATGTAGCTTGAAAAATGTTAGAGAAGACTAGAGTTGATCATATTGTGGCGATGTGGTCTGAGGCTCTTGGCTGGTAGCAAATGATCCTGATGCAAGGGGCATGAGGTATGCTTATGGTTGTGTTGCAGCAGTGTGTGGTTTCATACCAGTGTCTGTGTGAGAGACTCCCTGGCGATATAGAGTTGCTTGTGTTGTTGTTCATCCATGGAGTATTGAGCTTGTGCTAGGTATTCTGACTTAGCACTAAAGGCAGTTTATCTATTGCCCTGGTTGCATGAAGGCTATGAAGTTGATCTAGGTGGTCTGTAACTTCTGTATAGCTTGGCTCTCTCGTATGCCTATGCATGATTGTGGTTTTGGAACTGGTTTGAAATGGACCTGTTGTTCCTGCTTACCTATATCTTACACTCGCATGTTTCAGTTTCATGTCTTTGGATCTGAAGGTTTTTTTGTAGATTTTCCTAAAAATTCTATGATGCATATTCATGTTTTTCATTGTTCTGGTTAACCGTGATGGTTGTGTGCAGACTCTTGGGTCATCCAGATGAGTAGTGAATATGGAGGTGTATGGGTGTTTTATAAACATTATGGTTTTGCAGGTTTTACACGGTCAAGAAAAACTTGTGGTGTGTGGAGTTGTTGTTCAACTATTTTCTAGACCCTGTCTTCTGGGGTGTGACTAGATGAGATAGCTGCAGTTCGACATGTTTTGAGGAGGTGTGATGTCTTCTCTGCATGGGAATGTTGGTATGTGTTTTTCATTTAGCATTCTTGTGGTGTTTACTTTGTTGGTTTCCTAGACTATGGTGCTTGAGTTGTGGATGTGATTGGCAAATCGGATCTGTTATTGATTTGGTGTTTGAGTCATGTTTGTTTGCTTTGGTTGTTCTCTTTGACGATCTCAATTTTGCAGTTTCCAGTGCGATGATAGATTTGTAGGTTTCATTGGTTGCATCCATGAGTTGTGCAATGTTGTGGGTTGTCTTAAACTACATGTTTGTTGTGAGACACTTCGGAAGTGGACTGTCAATATCCACGAGGTTGTAACAATGTGGTGCAGATCTATTAGATGACCTTGTCTGTGGTCACTTGTGCATTGGCGTAGTTGTTTTGAGATGAGAGGAGGAATGACATTTGAGTACCTGAATAGTCGGTTATGGACCAATAGCATGTGAATCACGATGTCATAGATAGCTTGTTACACTGGCTTGTGTAAGCTTTTGACAGTGATTGTGTGGTCTACGCGATCTGGTAATCTTGGTGTTGTTCAATGTTATTGTCCAATGGACATGTTTTCGGTTGTACCTAGAGGTTGTTTGGATCAGTAGGTGGTTGATCATGGTGCTTGGAAAGCTCGGTGTCACGGTTCAGTGGGAGCTTTAGCAGTGACTTTGGATTCATCATTTGGTGATGAATGATCTTCTTTGGTGTTGCAGATGCTTTTGGTGGGACTCTTAGATCTTGTTACTATAGAAGAGTTCTTTTGCATCTACATGGTCACTATTTGAAGGTGTACAGCATCTTAGAGCCATGGAGGATGTTGGTAGTCTTTGTCTGAGATGCTGGTGGTGCTTGACAGGTGATGTTGGTTTAGAGTTTGTTTGCTTGATGTCATGTGTACTCTTGCTTGTGCATTAGAGTTTTGGCATGTTGATTTTCTCTTGAGACCATGGATAGTTCACTTGAAACATGGTATCTCCTAAGGGGGATGTGTAAGATCATGGTGTCATGATAAGCTCTTGGTTAAGCTGGTTTGGAGCTTTGATAGTGGTCTGGGGTTTCTTTATGTTTTGAGTACTTTGGTCATATGCTGGAGGACTCCATGTTAAGTGCAGTAATGCAGTTTGGAGTTAGCACGAGATGACAGTTTGTTGGTGCTCATGGATGCATGGAGAATAAGGTGAGGCTGAAATTCTTTTAAGAATGTTGTTGTTTACAGTTGAAAGTCTGAGTAGCCTACACCTTGGTTGAATGCGAGTTCACCAGAGACTAGTGAGGAGAATGCTCTTGGGCTAGTCACGGTGGCTTGTATATCTTGGAGGAGCATCTCTTTCCTCTTGGTCTGCTCAACAGTGAAGTTTATTTGAAAGGTACTTGCCCATTATAGCTTTCAGATATGTGATATGCTTTATCTTTCATGGATATGAATCTTGAGTTGTTGTTTTAAAATTCTAGAGGATTCATAATGGAAGGTGGACAACATAGTGTATCTCCTTGTGCTTTTGAGGACTGATAGGAGATGTTTATATGGGTTAGTTTGATCTTCTTTTGAGATGCTTACATTCATGGAATTTGTTGGATGTTGTTAAAGATTTTCCCTTGGGATGTGAAGAAGATCACTCTTGACACAACTAGCATTTAGAAGTGTATGTAGGAGGATGCTACATGTTATGATTTGTTGTTTCTCTCTATTATGGTATTTTTCTTCTTGAATGTTCATATGACTTTAGATGTATGTGGAGCCGTGGTGTTTCCTTCTTCAGTCAGACATGGAACCCTGGAAGAATGTGGAAGACTATTGAGAGAAATGTTTCTTGCAGCAAGTGGCTACAGGTTGTGCATATTGGTGTGGATTTGGAACTACATGATTACATTTTTCTATGTGCAGACATTGGTAGACTAGTTATGCCTTTAATATTTTAGATCTGGCATTACCCTTGCAGTGGGAGTACCTGGATGTGTTTGGTCTATTGACTGGTTGGCACATGGTGCTCGTATTCTACTGTTGATGGGTTGGTTGTACTGTTGGCATGAGTGTACTGATGTGCATACCTTTTTAAGGTATGGGTGGTTGGATGAATTAGCACGAGTTGTGGGTGTTGGTTTTCAACCGTGTGGGTTTAGTCAGTTGGATGAGGGCAGTTAGTTGTGTGGTTTCTTTTCTAATTGATGGTTTTTTCTTGTTCTCAAGAATTATTTCTCGTTTTGTGTTTGCGTTGAGTGCTTCGTTGTTGCTACTGTGGTGCCTTTTCCGCCTGAAGGATTTGATGCTTGTGTTCCAGAGATTGGTGCATCTGTGCCTTGGCTTGTTCCTTTTTATTGTGTTGGATGTTTAGAGTTGTAGCCTGAGATGGTGGACATTTTTCGAATGTCGTTGCAAGTGTCTTGGTTGGAGCATGAAAGCATGGTGGTGGTCCTTGTTCGCATTTTTTGGAGGAATCCAGTAAGACTTTGTCAAGTGGGAGATTGTTGGAATTTATGCCTCATCTTCCTGGCTTGGACTTCTATTTTGCCTTGGAGCCCTATTTTTGACTTTTACCGCCATATCGCTACAAGATTTTCTTGGTGGCACGGTTTACCACTCTACCGCGGGCCACCTTGCTTGGTCTGGCGATTGGGTGGTGTTACCACCCCACCACGATAGTCTTCTTCTAGATTGGCGGTGGCACGGTGAGCGGCGTCAGTTGGCATGGCGGTTACCGCCTTATCGTAGGGTTCGCTTGCAAGTGGCGAGGTAGTGTGGTTGGCGGAGCAAGGCCTTACCTCCTTATCGTGGTGGTTGCTCGTTGGTGGTGTGGTGGCATGGTTGAAGGACAACGGTTACCACATTATCATGGGCGGTGCTCGGGGAAGCCACGATGGCTACAGTGGATGGTTGGCGGTCAACATTAACGGTTACCCCCTTATTATGGGCGGTGAGAAGTCTCACCGCGGTGGCCACAGTAAGACCATTGGTGGTGTGGTGGCATGGTTGAAGGACGACAGTTACCACATTATCGTGGGCGGTGCTCGAGGAAGCCACGGTGGCTACGGTGGATGGTTGGTGGTCAACATTAGCGGTTACCACCTTATTGTGGGCGGTGAGAAGTCTCACCGCGGTGGCCACAGTAAGACCATTGGTGGTCTTCCTGGCCGTCATCGCCCTATCGCAGGGTGGCCTGGTGGCCCCCGCGTTAGTACAGTTGACGGTTAGCGATCTGAGTTGGCGGTCACCGCCTTGCCGCAGTTGTTTGGCAATCAGGGCCCGATAGCGTAGGGTGAACAGAGAATGAGCTCGGGCGAGTTCACCGCCACACCATTGGGTGACTTTGTGAGCTCAACAGTAATGCGGGTAAAGTTTGGGTGAGCTCACTGTAATACCGCGACTGTTAGACTGAGCTTGGCGGTAGCATGGTTGGAGGCCAAGGGTCGACAAGGTCTCACTGCCATATCGCGGTGGGTGTTTGGACTCAGAGCGGTAGCACGATGGAAGACAGAGGTGAGCTCGACCGACCGAGCTTGACTGAGTTTGACCAAAGGTCAGAGTGATGAACGAATGGGAAAGTGACACGTGGTTCAGCATCAGGATGTTGATTGGCTAAAAGCCAAAATAGTTTATGACAGTTATTGCAGGCTGAGTTTTCAACTGAAGACATGACCCGATTTAGGAAAGGAATTGAATGCGGCCCAATGCAAGAAGATCTGTCAGTGAATATCCTAATGACAGTTGATTGCTTGGACAAGCAGAACAGGTGGGCACACGGTAAGAGATTATAAAGTAATCTCGTGTGCACGAAAAAGGATGATGAGCGAAGATAGAGAGGCTGAGAGTGTTTGAGCGGTCTTCACCATGAACACTTAGTCTCTTAGTTCTAAGAAGATGTGAACCTGAGATGCCTTGAGGTTGGGATGGTCATGAGGTTGGTTGTGACAGTCAACTGAGGAGATGAAGGGAATATACATAGTATGTCATTTGAAGACATTGTAACTGTGTGAAGGTTTTGAATATTGTGTTGCCTGCATTCTCTAGATGGACAAGATGTAATCTTCTGAAGAGCATAGCTCTGAGATTGTATTGTAACTGTTTGTTGCTGAATAATACAATTTGAGCTAAGTGTTTTGGAGGGTGGGGTTTTTTACCTGAAAAGGTTTTCCCCACGTAAATTTGTGTGTCCACATGTTTGTCTTTCATGGTTGTCTGATTCAGTTTCTTGAATCTATGCTTGTGTTGAATTTGTTATAAGTTATGCATTTACTTTTCTTAGAAAGATCAATGGGGAATCCATTGTGCCTATTTCTGCTTTATGGCATAGTTTGTGTCTTTGATGTGATTTGAAATGAAAATCACTAAGGCACTATTGTCTTAGATGTTCGTTCAATGATGACAAATCCATCTCGTATCCCCAACAGTTGGATTAGAGATGAACTATTTCCTTTCTCATTGAATTGGTTGAAAAACCTATCTCTGAGTTGGTCCCAGGTGGAAAAAGAGTTCAACGGCAAAGATTTGTACCAGTCAAGAGCTCACCTCTTAAATGAGGTGGCCAATAGCCTTAAGGCTATATTTTTCTTTGTAACATGGTTATTGTGCAAACATTCACCACATCTTGAAGATGCATTGTGACACTTTTAAAATCCTCCCTTGTAAATTTTGGGAGTGCCTTTAAGGTGTTACTAGGGATAAAATCCCAAGTAGTCGGGGCTACTAGAGGAATAAGTGAGCTACCAATATTCCATGCTATAAATTTCTTGGTGGTCCTGGAGCAACCATCTATTGTGGTTGTTGTATTATACTTGACCCTATAGGCCTTTAGAGAGTACAACCACAAGAGGTGGTAGTAGTAAACCTAGATCTTATTTTGCAAATAACATTGTGACAGGCCTTCAGCTCATAAACTCTGACTTCTAATCAAGCTTTGAATAAATCCCATTGGGCGTGCTAGAAAAGGAATTGTTGAACTTGATGCTTAAAACTTTCGCTCTAGGCGAGCAACATCCTATGAGAATCTTTACAAATGTGGGACTGAGATTACTGCCTGTGAAGCAACCTTTGGGATTTTAGAAGTCGACTCTTTGAAAGCTTTGGGGAAAAAAAGGAAGAAGGAAATACAAGAAAAAATGAAAAGAAAGCTAACTAAGGTGATGCACCAAAATTAATTTTGTATCCACTCCTAACTTGCATAATATAGATTAAAACCTTTAAAACATTATAGTCAGTTTAAAAGAGCACACACATGATTTAAAGCCTACAATATTATCAAAAGATTATACTATAGAAGCAAAGAAAGTAAATAACAAATAGCTATTAATTCCACATAATTTGACATAGAACACCACGTCCACTTCATTGTTGGGCAAAGAACAAATTATAAAGGCTCGAGGGAATAGTACAAAAAATTCAACCCTTCCAACAAGGGGCACTTACTAAGGTCTTAGAAAATGAAAACAAAAACTGCTATTATCTCTATTCAAAACTACAATATTATAATATGTTCTCTTGGGAAATAGTTAACTAATCTCCAACCAAGAGAGCCCCCAAAGCAATGAAACTCCTCAATATATAGGCACCACTACCTTGCATGCCTGAGGATTTTGGGGCAAAGGAAAAATGACACTTGGATCCTCACAAGACACTTGGAGTCTCCCACTCACTTTCATAATGAGGCCTCAACAACAAAATTGGATCTTGGGAGCACTTCGATGCACACACATATATGATTTGTGGATCCTGGACATGGAGCAACCTTAAAACCCAACAATCTCTTGATGCCATCGTGATCCTCACTTAGACTACTCATGAAGTCTCTTTCTAGAACGAGGCCCATCTTTTTTTATTAATGACATATCATTTTCCTATGAAGGGGACTCCTTGCTCGCTTTAAAGTGCACAACGACGCCATGTGGAAATTTGAACTCAATTTTAAGCTTTATTCGCTTCTTATGTGCCAACAATGCTAGAGCCACCACATGGTGTCTTGGTGTTGCCTTCAGAGAGATTCAAGCATTGCATGCAACGAGTGAGCGCAGGGGTTCCATGTGTTGCAAGTAGGGGAAAGCCGATACATAAACCAATTTTTGCAAAGGGCTCAAAGGAAAAGAGAAAGCCAAAGCTAGATGCATGACTTATGCAACCACATCTCAATAAAAAGCTAATGCCCATATCTCAAAAGCATGGATTTGATCCACAATCATTATATTAATCATATCATAAAAGTGCATTCATTTATCTTCCCCTATAATTTGCACATCTCTTTCCTTGCTTTACACTTAACCTTCTATACATTCATACTTATATCTTATTTAAATACAACTCATACAAAGGCTTCTACATACCTTCTTCTTACATATCGCTACATATTGTTATTCATGTATTTTCTTATACATATATCTATGTGATGGGATGTGATCCATCTATTCTACCCCTTCCCTATATGGTTTTTTTTCAATCTTAAGGTCTACAAAATCTTTACAACAAGATGCGGTAGGAATTGTCTAGTGGAGTCTGCACTGTTGCTCTTTCTTGCTTACAAGTAATTTGGCTCTATAAGAGATCAAGCTACTCAATCATTTTCAATCCATTACAATTTATAATCACTTACAATCTCTATCTTTGACAATAATTTTATACTATTGATTTTATAAAAAAAAAAATTAATGTTGGAGTTAGATAGATAAATTACAAACTATTAGAAATAATAGAAGAATTTTAAAAGAAAACTATTTTAATAAAACTTAAAAGGATTTTTTCATCCAAAGATAGTGCTTCAAAGCTAAAAGTATTTTTTCATCCAAAGATAGTGCTTCAAAGCTAAAAGTATTTTAAATTAATTTTGCATACCTAAGAAGTATTCATTCCATAGCAAGAAAGATTGCAAAAAGTGAATAAATGTGAGCATTCATTCCTAGTGGGGTTGTATTCTAGGAGTATTGAGTGCACACACACGCTATCATCCAATTCAAAAGTCATCCGAGTCACTTAGTGTACGGAAATGAGTACATTGCCTAAGTGTTATGTATTAAAAGTAGCACTTAGGGTAGTCTTTTGAGTTATAGTTGCTAGAGATCTTTACATTCTTAAAACAATATGGTCATTGCCTTGTCTAAATAATGAATACTTAAAAACGTCAAAACATATGCATGTCATCTCATTGGTAATGATTGTTGAAGGTGCTCAAATTTCTAAATGTGCAAGGTTATGTTCCAAATGAGCTCACGGTAAGTGTTTAATATTTACTATGATCATTTTTGAAGTAGAGGCAATCCAAATGGCCTAATAATTTCAAATTTCCCATATCATCCTAGAGTGTTGAATTGATAAACTCTTCTTATAGATATCTTGGCCACTTATTTTGTTTTGAGTGGTAAAAGTCAATATGTCGATGGGACATGGTTGGGATTGAGATAAGATATTGGATTATATAAAAATTAAAGCATTTAGAGAAGTATAAGTATAGTAATAATAAGGTTTTATGTGGTTTCAGGGTGTAGATTGGTTGGTTGAGTTGTTATTGGTTGGTCGAGTTGTTGAAAGACACAGACGATCGACGTAAGTTCAAGTCTTGACTCACCCAGTTGCACACGTTCTGGGGCAGGTGTTGGGAAATCACGCGGCCCAAAGGTGGACTAGTCTCGCCTACTATCAAAAACTTAAGAGAAGTCTAACGAGGGATACCACCTCTGAGATATCAAAAATAATAATAAGGTTTTATGTGTATAATGGGAAAATTATTTAGATATATTTATAAGATATGAGTTTGAGATTTAAAAGTAAGGTGTTAAAATATTTTATTTATCAAAGATAAATTTAATATTTAATATGTCAAGATGAAAATAAGGTTTTTAAGTTTTGGGATAAAGAATGTTCATAATAATTTTAGTTACTCTTGTCATCAATGTTATTTTGTAAATTTCATAAAGTGAGCATATAGGTTACAAATGTCAAAGAGTAGATGTTGTACTTAGTGGGATATTTTTTCAAAAGAATGTTGTAGTGAATTTATTCTCTAAATCTTTGTGGTGAAAAATAATAATATGTGATAATAATAATAATAATAATAATATGCTTCTTCATGTTTGACGTGTGAAATTAAAATTTTGACATTTAGAAATTACAAAAAAAATATTGTGTTAAAGTCATGTAGGAAATAAAATAATCAATATTTTGTGTCTTTTAACATTGAATGCTAGGGAGATGAGGTTTTTAGTGAGAAGCTCTATTAAGGCTTATTATAAGGCAATACTTTTCATTATATATTCTTAGGAAAATAAGAGGTGGGAAAGGGTAGATTTTCTTTCTTTCTTTTTGTAATGCAAGGTAATATCACATATGTAAACAAGTGTCAAATGTGTGTGCATAATTAGGGTGAATTTAATGTTATAAATTCAAGGTCTTTTTAAGAAAAAAATTGGTCTTGATGGGAATCAAGGTGTCTCAACCTCGGAAATTCCTAAGTTGTTTATTTATTATTACTTCATTTTTTCCCATGGATAAATATCATTTATGTTATTAAATATTTGTGCTCCATCAAAAGGGGTGTGAGATTTTGAGTTGGAACTTTTGCCACATGTTGGTGCCTTGATAAATATGTTATTAGTTGTCAAAAGATGCCCACTTAGTGGTATAACATGAAAATCTTATTTTTAAAGATGTTATGACATATTATATACCAACTGTAAGGGCTAATAATGGGGGATATAATTTTGGACGTGATAATCATCTATGCCACACATAAAAGAATCTTTGCATAAGCTATTGATGGTCTATGATACATGTAAGAGTATCTATTTTCTAGGGATTCTTGTGACAACTTGTAAGAGGGTGTAATGTCATGTAAGAGACCATGTTTAGCATGTAAGGGGTCTTATGGATTTTTACCATGGTATTTTTGAACCTTGTTTTCATGGTAATATTTTATGGTGGTATTTTGAGCCCCCATGAGTCTATATATTGAGGGGTTGAGATGGAGACACTATGAGATGTTTTACAGGTACACAAATATTGTTGAATTGAAGGTTGAAGAGGAGTTAGAGTGGATGTTTTGTAAACATATTTTTTGCTAATACAAGCTATTCATCTCTTCTTTAGTAGATTTTTTTCCCAAAAGGGTTTCTCCAAGTTAAACATTGTGTTATGTGTTCAACTTTTTGTTCTTGTATTTATTTGTTATTGTTGATCTAAACTCCATATGGTTAACACTATTAAATCTGATTTACAATTGTTTTAAGCTTCTGTTATTGGTGTTCACCTATCATTTTCTAACAAGTCTATAGGTTTATCTCTAGGTTAAATATAGATCTCTTGGCCAAGTTTGTAAAATGAACTCTCACCTTAGTGTGTTCTAGGGTAACAAATTTTTAGTTTCATGTTTGATGTATTGAGTTTTTATTATTCTATAAATCCTCAAAGAAGTCACTTATGCATAGATTTTCTCTCCTTGTTTTGAATGTCTTCATAGGTATTCTATTATTTTAAAGGACTTAAAAAATATATAGAGATACATGTGTTATTTCATTAGTGTTTTTAGTTAGTTTAATGTCATAGAAGTTGTAAAATATCTCCATTAATATCATATTGGGAACTGTATATTCACTTTAAATTTTAATAATTTTTGGTCATGTGAAGTTCTTGATTTTTTGAATTGTATTTGAGTGAAAGTGCAACAAGAATGACATAATCTCATATATATTTCTAGTTTTATATTACTTTGAGGTTTGTTTATATTAAATGCATAAAACAAGACATTAGACCTATTCTTAATCACTTGATCAAGATTTAGAATGATAAATTATTTATCTATTATTTGAATAAATTAGCCATAATTTATATTTTACTAATTTGCTTAAACTCATTGTTTCATGTCTTTGCAACATCTATTAAGAGCCTATATTTATGAATAATTTTTAGAGAGTTAACATGTTTTTAGGTTCTAGGTTATAAGTTAAGTAAGAAATCATAGGTTGTGTATATATGAAATATTAACTAAATTTTTTATATAAATGAAATCATAATATATTGATCTTAATTTTCTTTGTTGATAGATCTATGGTCTAAAATACTAGAAATTCAAGTATGAAGGACGTGTAGTGATAGTATTTTATGTTAGAATTGTGAAAAACATGAGCCACAAGATCAAACACCAAACAAAGACACCTTCCACACAAGAGAGTTGTAAACAATAATACGTAATATTCTTCAATAAGAAAAAGCTACAACAATGAAACTCTAGAATCTCAAAAGAGAATCTCAGAAGGAGAAGAGAAGAGAAGATAAGAGAAACAATACAAAGAGGGTTGAGTGCTTATAAGAGAAAAAAAACCTATATGAGAAATGGATCAGATCATGACAAGTGTCAGAATCTCATGCAATGAGGTAGAATGACTTAATAATAGCTCAACTAATAAAAGCATAAAAGTACTCCTAAGTTTAGTTTAAGTGCATGAGACTAAATTAGCCTAATAATTAATTAAATATTAATTAATTATTAGCTAATGTATGATTGTACTCTGGCACCCCTTTAAGATAAATGTAGGGAGTAGCTAAAAACCCTAAAGATGAATGCAAAATGGGTCCTGAAAAACAAGGCTTGGTGAGGTACCCATGTACAAAAAATATCTCTCATAACTGAAGAAAATGATAAAAACTTAGTGGGAGAAAACTCCTCCCCAAAAGAGAGAAAGACAAATGAAGGACTGAAAATCCTCCAAAACAATGTGAAGGACTAAAAAGCTTCCAAAATAATGTTAAGGATTAAGAAGCCTCCAAAAATAATGTGAAGGATTGAGAAGCCTTCAACCAAAAACAATGTACCAAAAAGAATAGGAACATGAAGAACATCACTAAAGCATGAAGAAGTTCAGACAATTATCGAATGATGATTGCTAAAATGAAGAACCTCCTTTGAAACAGATGATCAAAATCAAGAAAACGAGAATCTATATGAGTGCCCTCAACAAAACTACTTGAATCATATGGAAAAATTGAAGGTAAAGCATCTAGAAATCAAAGATACATATGGCACATGAATATACATGGGTGACACCAACAACACTACTCAACCAATGCATGAAAATTGCACGTCAAAAATACAGGTACCAATAGTCCGAAGAACACTGATCAAATGAAAATAGAAGTTTGCCTCTTGAAACAAGAATGCAAGAGTTTACATATGGTAAATGCTCCATCTCACCGAAATGCATGGGTAACCAACTATTGTATCCTGCTAGTAAATAGGAACAAATACTAGATACACAACTCACTCCAACACAAAACCAAGGAAGAATTAGCACCAATAGTAGAAAACTCCCATAATGCTGACAAGGGAGAGCCAAGATAGATCCACTAAAACTATGTGAAACAAGAAGTGCATGTAGGAGAAACAAGAACATTTGAACATGCACAAAAGAGTACCTGTAAATAAAAAGGGTGTGCAAACTAAGGCACAAATGCATGAGGAAAGAATCACTAGGATTCTATGTTATCATAAAAGGGACACTCACTTGACAAAGGTGTGATGGAAAAATAAAAGGCCTACACAACCCCCCATGACACTTTATATCATAGTGCGAGTATGAAAGGCATAACAGGATTTGTAAAATCCCCAAAAAGTATACACTAGAATGGAACTTTATCTTAGTGCGTCTACATAAGAGAATGTGCTTAAAAAACATGTCTACAATGCCCAAATAGGACAAAACTCTAGAAATACATGTATAACATCCAAAACAAGTCATCCCACACAAACAAAAAGTTTTCAGTAGTTGAAATTCTAAGTAATTCACCAAAAATGAATAAAATGTACTTGGAGAGAAATCTGGAAAAAGTGTATCGATAGTTATGAAGAGCTCTAAAAGACCATCCCAACATCGCTAAAATCATGAAAAATGGAGAAATTGATCAAATTTTATGAGCTCGAGAGTGAGCGACAAGTTGTAAAATCTATCAACAACAAACTATGAGAAAATAACTAGCACCACTAAAAAGTATGCGGAATTAGCTTTTTGACAATATCTTGTTCACCAAAAATTTGACATTGTATGCCCAAGTTATGGCCAAAAGAAAAAAATTGCTCCTTCAGGGAAAAAGAGGGCTTCGAAGGGGCCCTTCTAGCAGTCTATACTGTTGATGTCAGCAAAATATTCTAAAGAATATTCTCTAGTCACCGAAAACAAATCTAACCCCCTGCAAAAAAATGGCAAACGAAATATACTAATGAAAAACGAAATATTATGAAAAGTCGCCAATAGTCTGGTTCTTCTAGAAAGTCCATGTGATCGTTGAAAAAAATATTTGTGAGTTGGAAAGTTTTAAAATGGTCGTAGGGTGGTTGTGTGGTTGCCGCCAGTGGCAATAGAGGTCATCAGGCAATGGTCGCTACTCTGGGTAGTACAGTTTCTAGGGCATCACTCTACGGGCGACAACCCTAAATAAAACACACCACACTTTTTAAAAAACACTTACATTAATTTTTAATTTTTTTGAATAGTGTGCCCAAAGTTTTGGGGGGCATCATACAACCCCCAACAAAAAAAATTCCTTAGAAGCTCTTGACATCGAAATAGGGCAAATTTTATATCAAAATTCATCAAAGCGACCTCCTGAATGCAACCATGAGGTTCTTTTCAACTCAAAATATTCTAAAATTGTAGCTACCCTCCAGATTTGGAAAAACCAACTGCTTCATACCCTTGTAGATCTGAACTTAGGAGTCAAAATCAAGCCAAAAACTGACATTTTTGACAACTTTGAATCCAATGGAAGACTCTATTTTGGTCTTGGATGCACCAAAAATTTCTCACCTCCAAAAATTGTAAAAAAGCAATGGAGATTCCAGATATGAAGCCTTGAAACCCTTTTTGAAGAAAAAAGCATAAATCGAGAAGGGGTTTGCTGAACCTATGCTTGAATACCATGTTAGAATTGTGAAAAAACATGAGCCACAAGATCAAATAATGAACAAAGACACCCTCCATGTAAGAGAGTTGAAAATAATAATATGCAATATTCCTCAACAAGAAAAAGCTACAACAATGAAACTCTAGCATCTCAAAAGAGAATCTCAAGAGGAGAAAAGGAGAGAAGAGAAGAAGAATAATACAAAGAGGGTTGAGTGCTTATAAGAGCAAAGCCCTAAATGAGAAAGGGATTAGATCATGACAAGTGTCAACATCTCATACAATGAGACATAATGACCTAATAATAGCTTAACTAATAAAAGCATAAAATCACTCTTAAGTTTAGCTTAAGTGCATGAGAATAAAATAGCCTAATAATTAATTAAAGATTAATTAATTATTAGCTAATATATGATTACTCTAACATTTTGGAGTGTTCTTGTGCATAGGATTTGGCTGTCATGTGAAAAAATATTTTTATTTATCATACAAATATCTCTTGGAATACTCCCCTTTGTTTGAGCAAATCCACAAGAGTTATCTCATTCTTGTCAATTGGTGAAAGACACCTACAATTTGATCATGAATTTGACATGACTATGTCCTAACTTTGTTTCCTAAGAGTTAGTGATCAAATCCAGTCTTCTTGAGTTCTAGGATATGTTTTTTATTGAGAGACAAAGTGATAGTACAACAAAAAAAAATCTCAAAGTGTATGTAAATATGAAATAAATCTCTTAATAATTATATTATCATTAAATACTATGTGAAGAAGCATAAATCAGTAATAAGAATAAAATCAACAAACCATAGTAACACATCATTCATATGAAGAAATCCTTTTGAGAAAAAACCCCATCAAAGAAATAGGGTGAGTATAATAAATTAATCTTCGAAGAATGTGGATATAATGTCAAGATACTTCCTCTTTGCACTCTAACACCATTCCAATAGCACCTATGTACCTATAAAATATGATATAAAATTACTATCTCATATCTCTAATATATAGAAAAGAGAGATCAAAACCATAAATGGTTTCAATCACAAAAAAATAAATACCAAAGATATGGTTTCATGTAAAAAAGCCTATGCCCACCTTGGAAAGCATCTTTTGAAAATAGTAAATATGACCAATAACTTCACATGAACATTATTGAATCCACAAACAGAAAACATGATCACAAAGGCATATTTAGACCATAACTTCTTGACAACTCACATCCTCAAGTGTATCAACCCATTATGCAAAATACTCATGTGGGTCTTGTCTATTGTGACAAGATTCTCTGCAACTCAATCCTAGTGCTTAGAATTGGGAATAACATTTAGTGGGTCCAAATTCAAACATGATTGTTACAATGGTGCTCCACCTCTCTCATAAATGCACTTAAAAATTAATACCAAGATTCAAAGAGAATATAAATTACATATTATTTATTTAATTATACCCTAGGCATCCAAGTAAACCTTTCAAGAGTCTTGGATACACATTAAATATACATCAGATTTATAAGGTCAGTGGCACCTTAATCCTAACCATTTTGAGTACTAACAAAATGACACCATCGCTAAAGATTTGAGTATTACTGAATCTGAAATTTTTAATATTATCTAAAACACTAGTTGGATTAAGTTCAACTATTTTATTTTATTTGTCTCATTTTTTTTAATATCTTACGAAAACCTATCAACTAGCACCAACAAATTGATATTGTTGCTAGAGTACAAATTTATCATTAAGGTTTAAATTATTGGTGTTTTATTTGATTGCCTTGGTTCATTTTAGAATTTATTTTTCACGATTATAAAATTTCTGAATAATTTTTATTGAGGCTTTACTAGTGATTTGAATCTAAAATAGGTTTTTTCCATAAGGATCAATTGGCTAGTGTTTGAGGCTTTGACCTTTTTATGAGGTGACAACTCTACCATCAATATTTTCAAAGATAGTCCCTACTACTATGAGGTTTTCACATATATACAACAAATATTTAGCTTTGTAACATGTTTCAAAATGATTGAGATGGTATTGAAGCACATATATGGAGGGATGATGTGTGAATTTAAATGTATATGAGCTTAGTACAATATTAAAGAAAAACTCGTATTGGTTAGAGATTTTAGAAGAAAGATTATTTTCTTGCATAGTTTACACAAGTTTTTTTTAAATAAATATAAACAAGCTTCTTTTTACTGTGCAATTGCATTTAAGTGATAAGTTTGATTTTTATGTGTCCAATTTGAAATTTTTAGAAAATAATTTAAAAGGGGTTTATATTTTTCACATAACTATGTATAATACTAAATTTGATTTTTTTATGTCCATATTAAAATGTTTAGATAATAATTCCAAAGAGTTATTTTTCCTGATGTAATTATATATATTAAAGATAAAAGATAATAAATATTTTACACATGTAAATGGCTATTTTTATGCCCAAGGCGTCCCATGCTTAGTATTTGTGAGGCATTTTTACCTCTGACGGTGTAGATTGGTGCACAAGCAATCAACTGCCATGAAATCTATCCCACCCGCTCATCATTTTTCCCAAATGGAAGAGCAATTATTGCAGAAGATTCCCATGCTTAGTATTTGCAAGGCATATTTACCTCTGACAGTGTATATTGGTGCACAAGCAACCGACTGCCATGAAATCCATCCCACCTGCTCATCATTTTTCCCAAATGGAAGAGCAATTATTGCAGAAGATTCCCATGCTTAGTATTTGCGAGGCATTTTTACCTCCGGCGGTGTAGATTGGTGCACAGGCAATCGACTGTCGTGAAATCCATCCCACCTGCTCATCATTTTTCCCAGATGGAAGGGTAATTATTGTAGAAGATGGAAGAAAAATATCTGAGGAGGTTATTGGACAACACAACAAAATTATATCATCTATGCCGCCAGACTTCAATAGAATGCCCCAATTTCTATTTGAAGAAAAAAATCGGCTTCCTTGACAACGTGACACATTTATATTTGCTTTGCTTCGAAGACAAATCTGTGTTTGAAAGAAGAATCCAGGTGGGTTTGTGCAAGTAACTCGCTTTCCCTCTTCCAAATTTTACCCCTGCTCTCGTTAAACCCTAAATGTGCTCTCCTCATTATTTTAATTTGAGTAAGCATATTGTAAAACCCTATTGCAATCTTCTTTTCAGGTTGCATCTCACCAAATTGGAGAAGTGAAAGGTCAATGCCAACAAAGAAGAGTTTGGAGGAGCGGAAACCACTAGTGACGAAAAAGCAGTAAAATACGTAGGGTTCCACCATTTCAATTCGTGAGCAATTTTTTCCTCTCTTATTACTCATTTTTTTGAGGCTGCTTGCTTGAGTGTGATAATGTTTCCCACAACACCAACCCTTCATCTGGCTCCCCTATATCCCCTATTCATCTGGCTCCCCTGTATCCTCTTGCCTATCTTTGTGTTTTATGGTTAAGCGATAAAATGATTGGTTGACACAAAAGTGATGATATTATGAACTGTTGGCCTATCTTTGTGTTTTATGGATATCTGATAACCTTCTTGCAAGAAGCACATGAAGAGACACAAAGAACATATTTTTCTATCTGCTAACTTCAGGTGCACTGCCTGAATATGTGTACCCAAATATAAGTTGCTTAATACATTGTGTTTAATGGATTTCTGGAGAGAGAATATATTTTGCTAACTGCTAACTTTAGTTTCACTGCTTGAATATGTTTACTCAAATATAAGTTGCTTAATATCAGGTTATTGTGGCACTTGAATTGATTTTTCTTTTACATCAATGGATAGGAATCTACAGTACGGGTAGCTTCCATCGCTGACAGAGGGATAATGTTTAATGTTTATAGTTGAGGGATAATGTTTAAGGTTGAGTGTCTAAGATATAGGGTTCAAGATTTAAGGTTGATGGTATAAGGCATATAGATGAGGGTTGAGGGTTTAAGGGTTTTGAATGCATCATTGATTTTGGGAGCCAAATGCTTGGCCACAGGCAGGCTTTAGCCAATCATTTCGCTAGAGGGACAATACATGGGGGAGTTGAGAGAAAATGCATTCTTAATTCCCCATGATGAAAAATAATGTTATGATGGTTTACTGCTAGGTGCCTCTGATAAGCTCATTTTTAAGTAAGAAAATGCTGATTTTAAAACTCTCCCACACTATGAAAAACTTGTATGAACTACCATTCACAGTGCTACGATTTAAGAATTATGGAAATTCACTTATATAAAAAGAAGTAGGGGTGTATTATACATAGTACTAACACATTTTAGTATCATCCACACATTATGAAAAACACAGTATATATTATATATGGTAGTGCCATTACTTCGTCATACTGTACCCACTAGAGCCATTACCCATAAAACTCTTCTAAGGATCATTTCCACATGTTATCTATTTGAGTACAAAAATAACCATTACATTAATTAATGTACTCTAGTATAACATGAAATAAGCTCAATCAATTCATGGGATTATAATCTGATATTGCCTTTATCATTTGAGCGAAAGCCCACATGGGTTCAGCAAGAATATATCTAAAAGTGATTTTTAAGGCTGTCTCACACATTTTCAAGCTTTCCTAAATAAATTAGTGTTTAAATATCTTGTTAGTCTCCTGGTAGGCTTTATTACACTCAATAAAAGGATGGCCTTGAACACATGATATATCAAGTAAAAAATATCTTTGAATATAAGGCAGTCATCTTGTTCAGTCAAGAAATGTCAAAATCGTCAATCATTTGTGAGAAAATAGATGGGTAAAGAGATGGTTATAGCGGGGTTCCATGGAGGAGTCAAAATTTAAGCTACATCATATTTTGGACTCTCTACCTACACATTTGTAGCGAGTGGTTGATGCTCATAGTTTTAAGAAAGGTTTTTTGACAAACGTTAATTTATTTGTGGTGTAAAATTATTTCCTGGTAAATTGTACTAGCAATTACTTCATCCAAAAGGTTGCAAGTCAATCCTAAAAAGAATGAAAAGGTTTAAATCATGAAGGCAAGGTTAAAAAATGGTACATGTTAAATTGGAACGACTTTATTCATTTCACTTATAAGTTTCCAATGCAAAATTAATATAGATTCTCCTACATAGAAAAATGTGAATTTTCTTTCAAAGTCCAATGTTTTAAGATGGATCAATTTGGGGATAGAATGTACTGTACATTCGACCTATTTATTAAAGAATGGACTACTGAAATGTTGATTGCCTTCGTTAATGCTATGACCATACACCACCACTTGGTTTTAACTGCTATTCATGTTATTGTCCTCTGTATTTTATACCAGATTTTTCAGTTCATTATTCTACAAAAGTGCTAGCCTTCATTAGTAATGGGTATTGTAGGGATTTTAATGTCAATGATATTGCACCACCGAAATACAGTAATACCATTGTTGTTAGTTGTCAAAAGAGTAATAACTTTATTTAAAAGAAAATTTACAAGTCATTTAGAGAGAAGGAGAAGCATTATTACCAACTTCATGAAATGTCCAATCAAGATTGAAATAATATCAAGATTGATATTGGAAGTGATTAGGATTGTTCTAAATGGGAATCAAACAATGCTTTTAGAGATTTTGTGAATGTAAAATACAATGATTTTATTTAATATTACAGTTCTTTTGTTATTGGTTATGTGGTTTTATTTGTGGCTGTTTCGATATATAAGCTATTTTTTGGACAGTTTTCCTGACAACTTTATTTAATATTTAATGTATACCACATGTAGCTGAAGTTGTCAATGCAAAGGTTGTCGGAGCTTCTTTCACATGGTGAACATCTTCATATGTTACACTTCATACATTCTTCTTTACAGAGCTTATCTTTTATACAATTAATATTTCCTCAGTTTTCTGCCACTGAACTTGTGCTTGTACTTTTAAGAACAAATATCAAAATGTAATGAATTGGCATGATACAACTCAAATATTATTTACTATTTAATGTAAGTTGTAGATGCAATTGTTTGCACACCTTTTTTCAAAGTACACAACTATCTTTTATACAATTAATATTCCCTTAGTTTTCTACCATTGAAATTGTGCTTGTACTTTTAAGAACAAATGTCAAAATGCAATGAATTGGCATGACACAAATCAAATATTATTTACTATTTAACGTAAGTTGTAAATGCAATGGTTTGCACACCTATTTTCTAAGACTGAACAATACAGATTGGATCGGCTTCATATCTTAATACATTCTTCTTTACAAAGCTTCATCTATTTTCCTCACGTCTCTTAGGAGTTTTTAGTTTGACTCATATATGCAGTGGGTTTATAAATATACAATTTATCCCAACTTACTTACAATTCATTCAATAATCTGCATTTTCTACTACAATTAATTAAACTTCATTTCAATATTTTGTCTTCGACGTACCCATTGCACCTCAAGGTGCGATTGCTAGTCTAAAATTTCTTAGAAAAATATAAAGTCACTAAGAATTTTAAACTCTACTTTCATTTCAAATGAAGACTCATAAAAATGTTATTGATGGATTTTTTCCCACCCAAAAAGTTTAGATGATTTTTTTCCACCTAAAAAATTCTACGAAAGAAATCATATGGAAAATTCTTCCTTTAACATATTTATGCAAGGATAAAAAGAAAGAGAGGTTATGTTCAAACTTATAGGTATTTCAAAATTTTCATTTTATAGTGTTCTCATAATGAGTATGTAATATGTTTATTTATTCATTTTTCTATAATAAAGGAAATATTGTCGAGATTATTTTACATCTATTATGAATAAATATTTTTATAAATTTTAATTAGGAATAAATAAATGTATAAATCTTAATTAGGAATAGATAAATGTATGAGATATTTTGAGAATCTATATTATTTCTATAAGATTTTATCAGTTGGAAAGTAAAAATTATTGAAAATCCATCTTCTTATAAGTGTCTTTAATTCCTATTTTTAGTGTTGCATATAAATGCAAAGAATTTTCTAAGATGAAAATGTATTCTAGATGTTCCCCTACATATTATAATGTAATTTCTATAATAATAAATAATAAAGTGGATATTATTTTGCTAAATACTAGAATACCTTGGTGCATACTTATGATCCTTTTGCTAAATTAAATTACTTTCAAAATTATCCAAGAATAATTCCTTTCACTATTAGAAGGTACATAATATTGAATTTTGTGGGTATCCCAATTTTTTGAATCTCATATCCAACAACATCAAATACCATTTACTTAAATTTTGTAGAAATGAATTGACATCTTAAACACATATTTAAGATTCTATTAAGTTGACAAATGATTATGAAGTTGAGAACAAAAATGTAATATTAAAATTACTTGTTCAGACATTAAAAGGATACGCAAGGAATTGGTATACATATTTACTATTTTTTTTCTATCCAGGAAGAATTTTAAGTAACTTTCATTAATTATTTTGATAAAAAAATTGATTACAATCAATAATTTTACTACTATTAGAAGAAATCAAGATATTTTGTGTGTGTTTTGAATGTTATGTTTGCAAAGGCCCTAACATATATTCTAAAGTATGTGAGACCAAATGAATTATTGTTTTGGTCCTTTATTATGGTGATTTTGATTTTGATTTGAGTTTTCATTTGAGGGATAAAAATTCTACATTGCTTCATCAAGCATATAATTTAGCTAAGCTATTAACAAAAATATCAAGGTATCAAAGATGAATGCATAATTTGTTAAAAAAAGTGTGAAGGTTTTTCATGACAAAATTAGATTACAACATATGTTTATTTACCACTTTGGTATGAAGGGTGTGAATTTCCTTAGCTAGGATGTATGGAGGAAGTAGTTTTGAAACAAATTGATGAATCGAAAACTGGGATCAAGTTAGAAGCTTGCATTAATGAGTTTAATTATAAATTTAGTAGTAAGTTTTATTGCACCATAAATTGTAATGGGTATAGTGGAGAGGTAATGTGAAGAAAAAATATTCTTTAATTGAGACTCTTTGGTCAATCATTTTTTAGATTGATCATTATAATGAAGACTCAAGCTACTTGAAGGATGCATGTGAATGCAAACAAGTCCTTTGTACTAATACTACTTTTGATTTTGATGATGTTCACAGGGTAAGTGGAGAAAGATAGGGGACCAAGAAAAGACATAACATGATTACGTTATAACACGCTCGCATTATAATGTGTGCACATTAAATTGGTAATGATCGAACCTTAGCTCGATTACTACCAAGGCATAATGATATCGTATTTCCAAGAATAAAAAATAGATCTCTCTTTCTCTTCCCACCTCTCTCTATCTCCTTACATAGATCACACTTTCCCTCTCGTTCTTCCTTCCAAGTATAAGTGACATTTACATATGGAAATTTACTTTATTATACTTTAAGTTTTATTTCATGTATATAGTTTCAAGATGTTTGAGAAAGGTTTCGTATCTCTTGGAGTTACAATACAAATTCTAGGTTTTGAAAGATCTTATAATTTTAGAAGATTTAATAATTTTAGACTTACTCAGATTTCAGTAATCAATAGGCTCCTATGATCTTGAAATTATCTAAATGTAACTTTATAACTATTCAAAATAATCAACAAGCCCCTCCTTAAATATATCTATATATCTCCCTCTCCCCTCTCTCACTCTCTATCTTCATATCTCTCCCCCTATTCCTTTAGATATCTCTCTATATCCTACCCTCCCCTCTCTATCTCTCTCTATTTATATCTATATCATCTTTATCTATTTCCATCATGTTGTGTAGTCTCACAACATGCCCCATTTTGCTTTTGGCAAAATAAGGACCCCCATTTTTGGCTTAGGTCTAGCTTGCCTTGCAATATCAAAATTGTATCTAGGTCTCACAAAACCTCATATGCAGTTACTCTAATGGTCAAAATCACTTATAAATTTTCTCATAAACTCAAAATCCAAAACATGGTATTTCAAATGGTTAAAATTTCATCACAGATGCAAAGAACATTGAAAAATAACATAGATTACCTTTCAAATATTTTGAAAATACTTAAAAAGTAAGCAAGTTATGGCTCAGGCGGGTATTTTATGTGTTACAGGAACAAATTTCCATTAAGGGTCAAAAACTCAAAATTTCTAAAAACCCAAAATTTCCTTCAAAGACCAAAAATTTTAAAATTTCAAAATTCCAAAAATCTCAAAATTGTGCTTTAGCGGAAAAAATATTTGTTGCAGCAATAGCTACAAATCCCAAAATTTCTATTTGCGCTTCAAAAACCCAAAATTTCTATTTACGCTTCAAAATCCCGACTTTTTCATTTGTGCTCAAAAACCCCAAATTTTTCGAAAACTCAAAATTTTAAAAAGTAGTTTCAGTAAAATAGTGATATCTCCCTCGTTTCCCTTAATGGAATTTAAAAATTAAAAACGATTTAGAAAGCTTAGAGAATGAGGAACAAAACCCAAAAACCGTTTGGGATAATGTGCTAAAATGAAAAACATGTGCATAAATATTTAAAACGAGAATAATTTTTTTTTTTTTTGTGGGAATATGACTTAAAACTAAACATTCTTATTATTTGTAGTTCATGAAACATTAATGAATTTGTAAATTTAGTTCTTAAGTTACGAAATTAAATGAACATGTCAATTAATTTTACAAATGACTTGATATTTAATAAAGTTAAATTGTTCATTTTGCAGGTAATTCAAATTGTTGCTAACTCACTACTTATCGACGTCACCCATGTGATGAGTTTAATCTGCTACCAGTGATTTTTGTTGGTGTGAATAAAAGTCTTGTACCTAGTTAATTCTTTACTAGGGACTTAGGGGACTTAGTTCAAATGTTAAGTTTACTTAGGATATAAGCTTTCTTCTAGAAGTCTTAGTTGTCTTATCTGGACTTTACATTATCCTCAGTAGTTATGAGTTAGTTGTCTCATGTGATAAGATTAAGGCACTTGTCATGATCTTGTCTAATCTTATCTCTCATCCTTGCCTTTATAAGCAAGGCATCTCTAGCATATTTTGTATTACATTGTATTGCATTGCATAACATCTTGTATTGCATATTGTATCATATTGTAATTCTTGGTGGAATAGCATCTTCCATTGTTGCTTCTCTATATCTTTTGTGGAGGTTATTTAGTGTTGCAAATTGAAGATCTTGGTTGCTCACTTCAACATGGTATTAGAGCCTTGAATCTTGCAAGCCCCTTTCTTTTTTCATTAGAGATTTTCTACCATCAAGTTTTCTATTGTGATTTGAGTTTCTTTTATGATCTTGTAAATTCCCTCTATGCTCTTCTCTTGTGTTTCAATATGATCTTGAGAATCAAAAAGGGTTTGCAAAGATTTGTTAATCCTATATTGCATGTATGCTTTTTGGTGAGATTTGGTGATTGCAACACTTTTGGCTATAGTGGCAGTATTTGTGGTTGTCCCATTACATCTAAGAGGCTCGAGAAAGTCAAATTTGGCTTTTGTTTCACTCAATTTGATCACCATTTGCAACTTTGGCAAACAAGGGTTTGAAGCTTAGATTTGGTGAACAACTTTTTACACGAGTTTTTTGGAAAAAAATAACCTTGCCATTGCATCTGGGTGGCCGATTGCATGAATTTTGATATATAATTTACCAATATTTGGCAAAAGTTGTTTTTTTGAGGCAAAAAAAAAATAGTACGACAACCGTACGGCCACCCCATAGTAGTCCAATTTTGCTCATCGACGAATTTTTATATATATATATATATATATATATATATATATATAAATATTTCTTGCATTTTATATATATACATTGGTGTTTTTTTTAAATCTGCGGAAAAAATTTCTTTGGACAACTTTATTTTTATTCAGGTGTTGTACCTGCAACCTACAATTTTTGCAGAGTCTATCAGCCATTAAAGTTGACTGTCCTTTGTAGGTTGGAGCTCCCGTCATTTATAGTTTTTGTTGGTCATTCAAGGTTTTTCACCAGGTGGCAGATTTTACAAAGTTTATGGAGGAGATAACCCAATGGCATTTGGAGCTATCGCCAGTGGCTAAGCCACTAGACAGTCTTTAGCTGCCAAGTGGGAGGCTAGTAAACCACTAGATGCTTTGAAAGCTGTCAGGGTTAATTAATTGCCAGCCTCCTCCCATAAACCATAGGTCTTCATAACCACCAAGGTTTTGATAGATAACCGCTAGGAGTTTGTTAACAACTACATGTGATCAGTTGAGATGGAATCGCTAGCGATTTTGTAAATTGCACACTTTTTTTGCAACTGCGCAGAGCTTGGTCATGTGGAAAACCACCAGCTAGCCCCCGAGGGCTAGTTTTTTGTGCCTAGTTAGCATTAATTTTGCACCTAGTTAGTGATCAAAGTCCCTCTTCTAGGACTTTTTTTCAATTTTGCATAACTTTTCACCATAGTGTCGGATTCTTGCAAACAAGATATCAATAGAAATCAGGTTTGATGAAATTCATAGTGGTGTAGGTGAATCTTGCAAATTTTGCCATTTTTTGCCAGTTTTTTTAGCCTGAAGGTATAGGTACATTTATTACTTGTAACTAGTATAACTTTTACATACGAAGTTGAAATTTGGCAAACAAAATTTGAAATTGCTCAGAAAATCATAAGGAATATGTTTGTAACCTTCTTTTTAGTTTTGGAAAGCTCTTTTTTTTTAAATGTAAAAATCACCGATGTTATAAACGGTTGATTTGAGCTTGTTGCTTGTACAAATTGCAAAATTTATTCATTGTACTTTTTTGGGGGGTTGCAAAATCAATTTTAATACATTCTGGGGGTGAAAGGCACAATTTAAATGCCACATTGTCTTCTTTCTCTTTGTGTTTTTCTATCCAACATGGCAGATTTAAGGCAAATTGAACCACTCACTCCACAAAATCATCATACATGGAAGCTAAAAATGACTCAATTGTTACAATATAAGGGTCTATGGCCAATTTTAGATGCAAAACAACTTGAATTCACAAGGGATTATGAAAAATTTATCCATAGATATAAAATGGATGAAGAAAAAGGGCTCATTGGCTTATATGTATCTAATAACTTGTTGTTTCATATTGCAGAGTGTAAAACACCTAAGAATATTTGGGATAAACTTGAAGAATTGTATGGTAAAATTAATCATTTCAAAGTCTTGCAACTTCAAGCAGATCTACAATCACTCTCTCCAGATGCATTTCCTTCAATTTAGGATTTTCTTGTACAATTCAAGTTGATTTTATGACAATTAAAAGGATGTGAGCATGATAAATCTAGTGATGAATGTATCTTCTTGATTCTTTCCAAGTTAAGAGGCCCTTATCAAGTGTTCTCTTCTTCTTTCTATTCAACTATGGATGCCATGGGGAAAGATTATAAAATTCCTTCATTTGAGTTGTTTTGTGAGCATCTTACTGGGGAGGAGGCCAAATTGATTCAGTTGGATGCACTACCTAGTTCTAAGAATCATGCTCTAATGGCTCAATCATCTAAGGGTAAATGAAAGGATAAGAAGAATCCCAAGACAAAATAATCTTCATGTAGTGAGACTCCCTCCAAACTAAATTCAAAGAACAATTAGAAGTCCGCTCAATCTCCTTCTTCTTCTACCTCTAGAGATTATTCTTCCAAGTCCAAGAAAAAGAAAGGAGATACTTGTTCATTTTGTGGCAAAACTAGGCATAACAAGGCTCATTATTTTAAGAGTCTTGAGGCCTTGGAGGAAGCTATGAGGAAACATAATATTTTAGTTCCTAAGTCTTCTTCCATGGGCAAAGGACAAGCTCTTTCAACACAGGCCATTCATTCATCTTATGATAAATAGATTCTTGATTCAGGTGCTTCACATTACATGACCAATTCACATTATCTTCTTGATTCCATTGTTCATACTTCTACTTATCGGATTGTAGCTGGGAACTCTTCACAGATTCCAATTTTGGGGACAGGCTCCGTTCAGATGCTAGATGGTTGCATTGAGGATGTTCTTCTTGTTCTTGATATTTTAGCGAATCTACTTTCCATGTATCAAATTTTTCATTCTGGAGATGGGAAGTCAGTTTAATTTACTCCATTTAATGTGACCATTAGATAATTATAGGATCCTGAGAAGGTTGTTGCTATAGGGATAGTTGATCATAAGAACCATTTGTATCAATTTGATGGCTTTGAGTCTTCATCGGGTTCATGTTTTGTTTCTCATGTTGATTCAATGAGCAAGCTATGACATGAAAGATTTGGGCAAGTTTGAACTATAGATATCTTAAGAAAATGCATGCACATAACTTAGTGGTTGGTCTTCCAAAGATCTCTTGTATGGATGGTGTTTGTCAAGGTTGTGTTCTTGGCAAGCAACATCAAGATCCTTTTCCAAAGGGTCAAGCTACACGTGCAACCACACCCCTTCAGTTGGTTCATAGTGATCTCATGTCATTCCCAACTCCTTTTTCAGGGGCTAAGTATGTGCTCACCTTCATTGATGATTTTTCCAAACTCACATGGGTTTACTTTATGAAGCTCAAGAATGAGGTTCTCACCATCTTCAAGACCTTCAAAACATTTATGGAGAAGCATTTAGGTTTTTCTCTTCGAAGAATACGCACAGATAATGGGGGGAGTATTTCAATCAAGCATTTTGAGATTTTTGTAGTGAGCATGGTATTCTTCATCAACACACAGTTTCTTACACTCCTCAACAAAATGGTGTGGCAGAGATAAAGAATAGGAAACTGAAGGAGATGGCCAATTGTATGATTCAGTTTAGGTCCATGGCTCCAACATTTTGAGTTGAAGCTATCAATTATGCCAATTATATTTAGAACTGTATACCCCATGAGGCAATGCAAAATATGACTCCTAAGGAGGCTTGGGCATTCATTCTGAATGGTCGTCATAAATCAATGGAGAAGAAGAGTCAGTGGTACATCTTTTTTGGCTATTGTGAGGATGTGAAGGCATACATATTTTTTTATCTTGACACATGAGAGGTTCATTTTTGTCGTGATGTTTGGTTTTCTAAGTCCTCCACTTGCAGAATATTTTGATGATGGTCTTGATCCACCTCCTCCTAATCCACTCACTAGGCCACGATGGGCTCGTGTTACTCTTGAGGAGGTTGGTCCTCTTGTTGGTGATCCTACAGACACTCGCTACACTCGTTCTCAAACTTTAGGAATCAGTATTTTGAATCATACTATTTCAAATGATCCTCAGAAGTTATCAGATGCTTCAGGTATTCCAGAGCGGGATGTTGTTATGGCTGATGAGTATTCTTCTTTGATAAAGAATCATACTTTGGATCTTGTACCTCTTCCTAAGTGAATAAATTTGGTTAGATGCAAGTGGTTGTATTGTACTATGTAGCAGATGGTTCCATTGGCAAGTACAAGTCTCATCTTGTTACAAAGGGGTTTTCTCAGGTTGAAGGAATTGACTATTTTGAGACCTTTGCTCCTGTTGCCAAGATGAATTCTATTTATATTGTTCTTGCTATAGATGAATCACAAGGATGGTTAGTGTATCAAATGGATGTGAAGAGTGCTTTATTACATGGGGATATTCATGAGGAGATCTATATGGAGCAACCACTAGGTTTTGTTTAGGAATCTTCACTTATTTTCAAGCTTCGACATTTATTCTATGGTCTCAAACAAGCCCCTCAACCTTGGTATGAGAAGATGGATAGTTTCTTTCTTGTCTCCAACTACACTCATTGTCATTCTGATCCTATAGTTTATACTCAAAGACATGGAGATGATCTACTCATACTTGTGCTCTACGTAGATGATTTGATTCTCACAGGGAGTTCTACTTCCATGATTTAGAGTACACAGTGAGCATTGATGGAGTGATTTGATATGGCTGACCTTGGTCTTTTGTATTACTTCCTTGGTCTTCAAGTTCATCAGAATTCTGAGGGGATCTCAATTTTTTAGCAAAATTATGCTCTTAGTTTGCTTTAGAGATTTGGCATGGTTGATTGCAAGCCTGCCCCCACTCTATTTCAGTCAGGTGTTGTATTGTCTACCAGTTGCACTACTATAATTGATCCTACCTTGTATCGATAGTTGGTTGACAATATTTTGTACTTGACACATAGTCGTCTTGATATTTCATTTGTGATTGGACTTATCTCTCGCTTCTCTTAGGAGCCTCATGAAAGTCATTGGAAGGATGCCAAACGTATCTTGAGATACATTCAAGGTACTAATCATTTTGGAATTCATTAGACATCAGGAGCTTCTCATATTGTGGGCTTCACTGACTTATATTGGGTTGGTGATGTCAATGATCGGAAGTCTACTTTTGACTTTGTTTTTTGCCTTCGCTAGTAGAAAAACAACAATAAATGACTAAAAAAACTACTAAAAATTGCATATAAATGACTAAGCTTGGTCACATGACCATTATTAGTTCATTGTCATTCATCTATAACCTGACCAAATTTATGACTAAACCATTTTTCTTCATTTATTGGTTGTTTTGATTGATCAATTTGGTAGTATATTTAGTCATTAATTTAGTCATCGATTTAGTCATTTTAATCATTATTTTGCCACCTACTAGTCTTATATTTATTCATTGACTTTTATCAATTGGTAGTATAATTATTAGTATATTTAGTCATTTTAATTGATCGATTTCCATTAATTGGTAGTAAATTTAGTCATATTAATTTTTACACCGAAGGCATTCCCTCATTGAGATTTTCCAAACTACTTTTGCCTATCAAGATACAAGATACAAGATACAATACATTTTTATTATTTACATTTATTACTGGATTACATTAGAATTGTTTTCACTTTTGTATGGTGCATGTAAGTGATTACATTGAGATCATTTCTACTTTATTCTACCTTTTTGGAGCAAGTTTCTATAAATATCAATGCATACAGAACTAGAAATCCATATCACACCGACAACATTTTGGGCTCATTGAGAACAATCATGAAAAAATGGTTTGCTATACATCACAAAATTTATGGAATTGGATTTACAAAAATAACAATGCCTGCTTATGGCCTTAATGTAACATGTACAAACCATGAAATTAAATAGTGCATAAATTGATAAAGAAATGCTCGTTGAGGACAAGCATGAAACTCAAATGGAGAATAAAGAAGACTTGGGAAGAAAATCAACTAGACTAGAATGTGTTGGAGACTCTAAAAATGAAGAAATGGGCAATGGCATTGGTTTGTCATTTCTTTGTCCTTTTGATTTAAGAGAGACCTCCGGAGATAATGGGAATAATTTAAGAGTTTGAAGTTTCCCATCTTGTTCTTCATCTTCTCCTTGAACAAATTTAGTTTCTAGAGAGGATGTATTAATGAGATGAGATTTTTGCAAGTAGATTGAATCTAAGCTGCTCTTTGTGTGTAGACTGAGATCTTCATTGGGAGTTTGCCACATTCTATTCTTGCATTTGCATGAATTAGTAACCACATTTTTTAAAGCCATGTTCATCACAACTCCCTCACCATTAAAAGAATCCCATAATGCACCAGTATTTTTGTTGGGTGATCCAACTCAAAATTCATTCAATATATATTTTTGTGGAGATCTTGGCCTTGATGGGCTTGCTACTCTTTGCATTCAAGCTTTTGAGAACGAAGATATTTTTTTTTCTTGGTGGGATTGAGGTTCTCCTGGTATCTTACACCAGTAACAGATTCATCAAAAGATACACTACCACATCATTTGGTTCATGTACCATTAATCTAGTGATCAACCACTATATTTGACTAGGAGTAATCATTTGGAACTAAATTTTAGTGACTATCATCATTGGAATGTATGTCCAATAATTGACAAAGTTGTAATTGAATGGAATAATTGTAGTCATCTCCATGCAATTTATGAACTTGTACAGGAAGTGAAGGTTTGTGGGCCTATAGGGATTCAGTTTCCTCAGAGGGATAAGGCCTCTAAAATTATACTGCTTCCCTGGTTTCCTGAAATACATCAAAAAATTGAGTTAGTGGTGAAAGGAGGTTGTGGGGGAACAAAAAAAGACTATATGTGGCATTCATCTGATAGCAGTGTTGTGTATGTAAATGCAATGGGTGTGGTACATGTAAGAAGGCCATTTTTTATAATCTTTTGAACCTTTGATGAGGTTTGCAAAGGCATCTCGACCACCTAAATATAGGACCATGGATGTTGCTTACCTCGTTGAACTAGCCCAAGAGACGAGTTCTCTGATTGCGTATTATATGGATAATGTGATTCCATTAGTGATTAAAAAAACATCAACTAAAGTTGCAAATCAACGAAATGTAACCTTTGTGCTAGTGAACTGTATAAAAATGGTGGAGAAGGTAATGAGAAGGCATTTCCCGCCTCACCGCAACAACCAAGCCAAAATACCCAAACATGGTGTGGTATTGCGTTAAATTACATTCTTCTCCCACATTCCCACAAAGAACCAATCAATAAACCCTAAGAATAGTGTGGTGTTGCGATGAAGAAATAAAATAAAATTTTATTTCAATAAAATATGGTAAATACTTTATACTCAAGAAAAAATTATTGAAGTAAATTTTGTTGGTAAATATTCCTGGAGCAAGTTGTAATGTGTAGAATCAGAGAAGGAGAGTGTTGATTGTGTCCCATGTATGAATCTCTCTCCTTCAATGCAACCAACAATAACCCTAGAATCTTTCCTCCTTTATATGAAACATGCCATCTGATATGAGCAATAGGGTGCTATCTTTTTCACCATGAATGAAGTTGTTCCTCAATACAACCAACAAAATTACTATTAGTCTCAATTCATAAAGAATAAAAGTGCATTGTATATTGAAAGTTTACAAAAGTAAGTCCAAACACAGCAAAAAGATAAATCAATTAAAAAATTGTAGCCTTGTCAACAAATGCCTTAAACAGAGTGTTCAACATAGGCCTAAAATAGTTTTTCAGTACTACTGAATTTCTCAACCAGATCTCAAAGATTAAATTCTATTATCCATTCACCATATAAAGCAATGATAAAAATATGAATAAGTGAAAAATGCTTGTCAAATTTATTTAAGTGTATAGCAAGGCTCTTTTCAGCTAAACAAAATTTAACTCATCTAAAGAGAATAGGACAATAAGAAGAATTCAATAAGAATCATTGATACTTCACAACTTGAAATGTTTGATCAAAAAAATTTATAATACCAACCAAACAATATTTTGATACATACCCTAATCAAAAAAATAAGCTCAACAAATGCCTTAAACAAAGTGTTCAACATAGGCCTGAAATAGTTTTCGGTACCAAAGAGTTTCTCAACCATATCCCCAAATAAAGAAATGATAAAAATATGAATGTGACAAATGCTTCTCAAATTCATTTGTGTGTATAGCGAAGGCTCTTTTCAGCTAAACAAAATTTAACTCATCTGAAGAGAATAGGACAATAAGAAGAATTAAACAAGAATCATTGATACTTCACAGCCTGAAATGTTTGATAAAAAAAAATTCTAATACCAACCAAATAATATTTTGATACATACCTTAATAAAAAAAAAAGCTCAACATCAATTAAATACCATCCAACAAAGGAGAGAATACTTTAAAGGTATAATTTAACTAGCCTCTGACAAAGGGTACTCAAAAATGACATTTCTTCCCACAATTTTTTTTGTAAACCCTAGTAAAGGTTTCCAACTCGTATTCTATGTTATTACTCTCCTTAGGATCTAGATAGACCTGAAAAATGGGAAATCACTCAGCTAGAAAAAGTTTAAGATGCACAGATATAGCCCGCAACAAGTCCAAATAAATAGATATACAGGTTTCTTTATCACCAATCATCTTACCTTCATTATCTTGGATCCATCAACATGGTATCTAACTCACTTGCCAACAATCTTTGTAGGATAGACAACATCTTCCAAGGTGGCCTCATGGATAGTAGTCAATGTTTGACTGCGGGGTCAAACTACAGCTGAGCCTTTCTTTGGTGGCCTCAATATTCTCCTTGTGGCAATCATAACAACATCTTATTTTTCGACAAGAATTGGTTACCACATATTACTGCAAAATAATAAGAGGAAGCAAGAAAAAAAAGAAAAAAAGATAACACACAGACAACTTGTTAAGATGTTAAACTTTCCAATAAAATTCTTTTCCATCTCTCGCACAAGCCTCACATGAATCTTTTGAAAAGCCTTCCTCAAGTGGTATGGAACATGAAAAACAATTGACTTACAGTTGGCAAATATATCAACTTGCTTGTACAAGACCAAAAGATTTTAAAACTGACAATTAGAATCTAAGACTTCTTAAACTCTGCTTAAATATTATTCTAGGAGTGAAATCATCTAATTAAAACTACAATACATGCTAATAACCATCCATGCATATGATTATTGGAGAGCAGTAAAGATTTGAGTCATCACAAGTCACAAATAACATATGGGAATCCAGCTACTAATAAAAAAACAATTTACTTCTCAGATTTGATATATAAATCTTTGAGTTCACTCTTCAACTCCTGATTGGTGTTCTCCAAATCAAATAAGGCATGTAGTATAGAGTGAAGGGTAGTTACAACAACCTGAAAGAAACCTAATACATATTTCATCAAAGATAAGTATGCATAACAAGATTTGATCCTCACCTGAGCCACAAACTCCTCACAAGCTCTGCACCCTTTTCCTTTTGAATTTTCCTCCTAGCAGTATACATGATTGCTAATGCTTACCTACAAAAAAACACAAGTGACTCATTCCCATTCCTTTTCAAAGAGACTAGATCCTCATTTTGATGCACAATTAGATTGATCTCCATTTTTTATGACTATTGCCTCCTTAATGAACCTAACATAATGGATTTAATGGCAATGCAACAAGCCAATATCCTTAAAACAGAACCATTGTCTCTTTGTTGCACTCTTGAAACCCTAGATACCAAAGCATAATGATTTGAAACACTATCCAAAGGCTAGATTGCAAGGGTTTTGAATCTAAAAACTTCTATTACATAATGTTGCCTCTATAATACATAAAACAAAGCTCTACAAAGCAACATTTCAAACTGAAAATACATATCAAACACAAAATAAAACCCTAACCCATGGGAATAAGGTAAAGCGCCTTCAAATGGACAAAGAAGACATTGATATGCAAGAACATGAAGAAATAACACTCCCTTATTTTCCTTCTGTAACTCAAAAGTAAAACAAAGCAACACCATGAAGATGGAAAAATGCATAAAAGAGGGAAATGAAACAACCAATCATGCAAATGAAGATTGAACATGCTTAGAAACGTTGCCATGAAGCTGCCCCATGAGCTTAGCTAAATGAAACTCAAATAATTGCCTAAAAACACTACAATCTTCCTCTTCAAAGCAGCAAACAACAGAGAAGGTGTCCATCTCAAAATGGTAAAAGCAACAAGGGTTTTCCTCTCAAAACTAAAATTTTTCCCATAAGCCCGTGTTGTTTTAGTCCTTTTGCCAAAAAAAAGAGAGAGAACTCCTTGCATACATGGAAACCCACACAAGTTTCCCTCATTTCTTGTAAAAATAAAAAATTAACTTTATCACTTGCTCAACTTCACGTGGATTTGATGAAAATGGTCATTAAAGGATAAAAATGCCTTTTTATAATGTTTTACCATAAAATATCATTTATTTGCCAAATATTTTTTATATAATACAAAAAATTAATATATAAATATAATACAAAATATAATTAATATATTATATATTTAATATAATAGTAATACAAATTAAACTATATATAATATAATTATATTTAGGTTATATTATAGAAAATATGATAGTTTAATTGATCTTTGGAGAGATTAGGAAAAAGAAAGAGAGATAGAGTGGGAGACAATTCTATATAGAGAGAGGAATATATACTAACACTTGCACCTAAAGGAGGTTCAAGGACTGTGCTGATAGAAAACTATATGTATGTTAATATGTTAGAGAGTATGTGTCAAAGTTAGGGCTCCCTAACATGCTTCCTCTTTGAACCCATCATGGTGGACTATGGGAATAGCACTATTGGTTCTTGATTCCTTAAATGATCTATTCAAATGGATTTAAATAATTGATAATATATATGTATTATGTACCATAACTCTTATTGAATCATTGGTAGAATTATATGTTATCTGACATGATTATAGGACTGAATTATATGTGTGACTAATTATTTACTCAACAATCAAATTAGTCATTTATAGTTGTGTTGCAAAAAATTAGTAGAATTTAGTCATTTTTAGTTGTCGTGACTAAAATTTTAGTCGCGTAGTCATTTATTTGCCAAATTCTACTAGTGCTTGGTTTTGGTCTGATTGCATGGTAATGCAAGAAGCAGACTGTTATTGCATTATCATCGATAGAGGTTAAGTATCGAGGTGCAGTTCTTGCTAGTCAAGAGGTTTTGTGGCTTCATAAATTGATGACTGAGTTTAGAATTTCTTCCACTCATCCCACTAATATTTGGTGTGACAACCAAAGTTCCATCTATATCTCTCACAACCCAATGGACCATCAATGTACTAAGCATATTGAGATCCACATGCACTTCATCAAGCAGCTCATCCAGGATGGTGTTCTCAACTTGGAGTGTTTTCATACAGATCAAAAATTTGCATACATCTTCACTAAACCTTTGGCATCACCTCATATCTTCAGTTGTGATCAATGCTTGGGGTGAAGGAAGTTTTCCTTGGGGGGTCTTGATGAGTCCTCCTTTATTCAGTTTTCTTTGCAGCTTTTTTCTCTCTTTTGGAGAGGAGTTTTCTCCCACAGGGTTTTTCTCCTTTTCTTCCTTTGTGAGAGATTTTTTTGTTTTGTACATGGCTACCTCATCAGGCTTTGTTGTCAGGACCCATATTTTGTATATTTAAATTGGTTTATTCCTCCCTAAGTCACACTTAATGGGGGTGTTGGTGTGAATAAAATTCTTGTACCTAATTAATTCTTTACTAGGGAATTAGGGGACTTAGTTCACATGTTAAGTTTACCTAGGATATAAGCTTTATTCTAGAAGTCTTAGTTGTCTTATCTAGACTTTACATTATCCTAGGTAGTTATGAGTTAGTTTTCTCATGTGATAGGATTAATACGCTTGCCATGATCTTGTCTAATCCTATCTCTCATCCTTGCCTTTATAAGGCATCTCTAGCATATTTTTTATTGCATTGTATTGCATATCATAGCATCTTGTATTGCATATTGTATCATATTGTAATTCTTGGTGGAATAACATCTTCCATTGTTGCTTCTCTCTATCTTTTGTGGAGGTTATTTGGTGTTGTAGATTGAAGATCTTGGTTGCTCACTTCAATAATTTTTTAGGATGAATCTTGATGATTGATCATTTTTAATTGATTTTTTGAATGCTATATTTTATAAATAGCTCAAAAGTGTTCATTTTAAAAAGGAGAGGGAAAAGAAAAAATAAGGACTGAAATAGGGGAGCTCTAAGAGATCACGGTTAATTTTTTTACAAAAAGCAACTGAAATATTTGAAATCCCTTCTAAAAATCATATTAGGTCTTGAAATTGTTGATAACTATGGGGCATGTAATTGGAGCATTGTCGGTTCTTATTCACTTCATGATTTCCTATTACCTAAATAGTGAAATTGTTTACTTATACTTGCAAATATTATAAATATGATATCAAATGAAGGTCATTCTAATTGTAAATCATATATGTGTTACAGTCACTCAAGGACTCAAGCTTCTAGAATCATCTACAAAAACCAACAACAACCGTCTACAAGAGGAAAAGTCAAGAACGTGAAATTACAACAATGGATGCAAGATATGGACAATATGCAATACTCAAGATTGCAGTGATATATTGGACTTACATACTCAAATGATATACAATGTACATATGAAGCCTTGCTTATATAGGCAAGGGTGATGATGTACCAAAATTAAATGATTATGTCATAATTAAATGATTATGTCATAATTAAATGACATGAGTTAATATTAAATAACCTAAGATACAAACATTAAATAAAATCCAACTAGATAAGATAAGTGACAAAAAAATGCTTAACTAGAAATATTCCCCCTAATTAATGCTATCTAGAAAGATACCCTCCTAGGACCTAAGTGGACTTAACAATGTAAATAGAACCTAGATAAGACTAGATAGGAAAAATACCTATTTACACCAACACCCCCCCTTAAGGACAACTTGAGGAGTCGATTATTATGCATATGACACTAAGATGGGTCCCAGATACAAGGTCGTGTTAGGTACCCATGTACAAATGCAAATGTAGTATCTCGAGAAAAGGAGAAAACCCAATGGGATAAAACTCCTCCCCAAAAGAGATGAAATACAAAATACTCTCAATGATACATGAGAGGGAAAAAACCCCATCCAAGGAAAATGACTCCCCCATAAGAGAGAAGAAGAGAGACCATGCAACCCCCCCTTAATGGCGAGTCTCTTGTAATGGTAGAAGCTTGACATTGAATTTTGAAGATGAGATGGTTCAATCTCGTCGAACATTCCTCCCTTTAGGAAGAAACAAAACCAAAATGATATGCATGATGTCTTCCCATTCCTAAAAGAAACATGAGGGAAGAACAATGATATGTGATTTCTCTAAATGATGCTCAAGTGTCTCCATGTCAATGTTGAAAGTTTGCAAACTCCAAGGGTGTTCTAGGCCACATAGTTGAAGATGTCATTCAAAAACCTCCTAGAGAAGAATGTAGAAAACACTCCAAAGATAAAGATATCTCCTCTGAAGAAGCATCCTCCAAATATTGTCCAAAATTATCCACACTCATATCAACCTACAAAGATTGATCATTTAGAGAATGAACAAGAGGGTTAGAGAATTCCCTTGCAATAACTGAAGAAGCATCATCTCCATCAAAGAGAAGATGTATGTAATCAATAGTGTCTCCCAAATCTAAAATGTAATACTCATCAAACAACCCACCAATGTATGTAAAGTATGCATCCCAAGTAGATGTTGTTGGAAGATGATGTAGATCGTGCTGCACTAAATTACAAGAGGCCAAACCTGTGCCAATATGAGTAGCATCAAATAAGAAAAAATATGGAGGAGATGAAATGCAAGGCTCAAAAATAGGATCAAATGTGAGAACACCCAAGTTCAAGAAGCCAAATGTATCCTCTGAATCATGATTCACATTAGAAGTGTGATCAACAACCAAAGGAACAATGTCACCATCAGGAGAAAAATATACAAAGGTATACAACTGAGATGAATGATCAACCATCCCAATAGAAATAATCTATCTACTCTCCAAGTCTCAAATGATGATTGAATCAGGAGTGAATTCCATAGTCCTCCCATCTCCACCATATGTAATCTAATCTATGGAAAGAATATTGTTCGTCAAATGAGGAACACACAAAACATCCTAGAAAGTTTTTTTTTTAAAACTAGTAGACCCCTTCCCAAGTACACTCATGTATGTATTGTTTCCCATCAAAATAGTGTTTCCCATCAAAATAGGAGACATAGTACAAGGCTCAAAAGGAGAGAATATAGACTATGAAGATTCCATATGATGAGATGCTCCTAAATATAGAATCTATCTCCCTGATCCTAGACCTGAAAAGGCACAAAGAGAATGTCCTTCATTTTCTAATGTAGAAGCCAAACTAGCATGAAATTTTCCCTTATTAAACTATTTTGAAGAAGAAGAAGGTGACTCGAACATTCTAGAAGGAAAATCAATTTGATTCTTTTTGAGAAGATGCTTCAACTCATCAATATCCTTCTTGTAACAAGAATGATCATCATGCCCAAACTTCTTGCAATACGAACAAGTAGACTTCTCCTTCTTAGATGACTTATATAAGGAGGAGCATTTATTCTTTGGTTGATCTGAATGTGGATTGTTCTTTGATTTATTTTGCTTCTTATCGATATTATTTGACTCTTTCACTTGACTAACCAAAAACAACCTCCTACAAGAGGGAAAAGAAAGAACATGAAATTACAACAATGGATGCAAGATATGGCCAATATGCAATACTTAATATTGTAGTGATATATTGGAATTACACACTCAACTAATATATAATGTACATATGAAGCCTTGCTTATTATATAGGCAAGGGTGGTTATGTACCAACATTAAATGACTATGTCACAATTCAATGACATGAGCCAATATTAAATAACTTAGGACACAAGCATTAAATAAAAGTCAACTAGATAAGATAAGTGACAACTAATGCTTAACTATAAAGATTCACCCTAATTAATGCTAACTATAAAGATACCCTCCTAGGACCTAAGTGGACTTAACAATGTATATAGGAACTAGATAAGGCTAGATAGGAAAAGTATCTATTTACACCAACAACCCCCTTAAGGACAACTTAGGGAGTCGATTATTATGCAAATGAAACTAAGATGGGTCCCAACTACGAGGCCATGTTAGATACCATGTATAAATGCAAATGCAATATCTCATAAATGGAGAAAAGTAGAAAACCTAGTGGGACAAAAGTCCTCCCCAAAAGAGAGATTATTTATATAAAATACTCTCAATGATGCATGAGAGGGATAAAACCCCATCCAAGGAAAATGACCACCCCCCATAAGAGAACAAGAGAGACCATGCAACTCCCCGTCAATGCTGAGTCTCTTGCAATAGTAGAAGCTCGACATTGAATGTTGAAGATGATCCAATCTCTCTAAACAACATTCCTCCCCTTAGGAAGAAACAAATCCAAAATGATATGTGATATCTTCCCATTTTGAAAAGGAAGATGAGGGAGGAAGAATGATATGTGATATCTCTAAATGATGCTCAAATGTCTCCATATAGATGATGAAAGCTGAAAAACTCCAAATAGGTGTTCTAAGCCACACAGTTAAATATGTTAATCCAGAACCTCCTAGAGACAAATGTAGAATACACTCCAAAGACAAAGATATCTCCTCTGAAGAATCCTCCTCCAAATGTTGTACAAAATTATCCACACTCATATCAAGCTATGAAGAGTGATCATATAGAGAATGAACAAGAGGGTCAGATAATTCCCTCGCAACAACTTGTTAGAACTGTAAAATTTAAAAAAAAAATCTCATTGGCCATTCATGCTCATTAGTTTCGCAAAGAGTCCTAAATTTTTCTTCACATAACATACTCACCAAGGTCCGAGTCAATTTTTATCATATAATCACATAAAATTTATCTAACCCTGAAATTTTGATATATGAAACATATCGGCATAAGATAATGCAGGTCTCACTGATAGTAATGCACATTTCCTTTAGTATATCAGCGAGAAACTAGTTGTGTCATGTCGATGAGGACATATTTTAGGAGTACATGGGTTCACAGTCTCTATCGACAGGACAATGGCTATCGGCATGACTGTGTGAGGTCATATCGAGCTCATATTTATCCCACCGCTTGAAGCATAAGAACATGTATTGGCCAGACTAGAGTCATCAAAGTGAGGTTCCAAAAGACAACCTGAGACCTTCACCAGTCTTCCCCATAAAGCAAAGGAAGACTCATTCAATGAGACAATGATGTCGAGAAGAGTTTGGGGAGTCTTGCCGACCTCCCATGTTATACCGACAAGATTGGGCATGACAACATGTATGGAGATAAAAATTGTTAGGGGAACAATATGCATGGTCTCGCCGAAGAAAAGATGTATCGGTAAGATAAAACTCAGCAGGGAGATCTAAGGAAGGTCATAGCGATTATTTTTTCATCGATAGGACAATTACTTTGCCTCGGCGATTTAAGTTGAAAAAAGAATATCTCGGTGAGACAAAGAACCTTCAGAATGAAGCAGAGAACTATTGGCCCGATTCATTAAGTAATGTCGATAGGTTTGCTTTGGTGGGAGTCATGGCGACATTTAAAAACTAAAAGAAAAAATTTCAGGGAGACTTGTGGTGTCGGGGGAGCTACAAGATGTCTTAGCGGATATGTGAACGTTGAACAAAAGGATCGGCCAAAGATTTAAAATGTCTTTCCGATATGCTACGTGATGTGACAGCGAGAATTTCGAAGAGCCTACTTCATTCGTGTCACAGCCAAGACATTAATGGCGCCATGAAAACATAAAAGATTTTGTGAATCTAGGTGAACTCAATTAAAATCATTTTTCACAGAATTAGCAGCAAAGGAGAGGAGAAGAACGAGCAGAGGATTGGGGCGTTCGTTCAGCTTAGAATTTCAAGCGAAATACAGTAAGTTCCTTATTCCTTGAATCTTGTAAATTTCAAAGAATGGAAAGCACTAGTCCAGAGAAATCAAAAGGTAGAAAACATGTGGAAAGTAGTCAATCAAAAGGGAAAAAGCAAAAAATTGAAATTCAGTCAGAGGGTACCGAATGAAAATTGAACCAGGATCTCATAGACCAGCTACCCGGTTTTGGACCTAAAGCCAGATGCTCTGCACAGCTTCGGGTTGAAGTAGATAAATTAGACGATAAATGCAAATTCATTGGAGATGTTTGGACCCCAATTAGAGGCTATGAACTATTCAGTTTCCATTACTACCAGAGGAATCATTTTGAGCCAGTATGTAACCCATGGAAGCTCAATTTAGGTAAACTGGTTTGCCCTAATTTTTTTGTTGATGTTGAATTGGTGAAATTGTTGGCCAGTCATTATAATCTGAAACATAGGGCCATATGTGATCTATCTGGGAATCCATTAATACATTTTTCAGAAAATGCAATAAGCGAGGTTTTCAAATTAGAAGGGATGTGCAATGAAAGAATTGTAAGTGAAGAGCTCGAGAATGAATTTAGAAGGATGGAGACCATTTATAAGGGTTGGAGATTACCCCTGCACAGAATTAGGCATGGTGGCAAACCGATTCCAATGGGAGACAATGAAGGATCACCATTTCATGTGGATCTTTTTGAGCCTTATATGAAGTACACCTATTTTTTGGTGGGACGGGTATTGGGAATGGAAGTTCCAGAGTATATGGAAATTGTGCCTATGGTGATTTTAGTAGATATTCAATATCATAACTCCAAGCCTTTGGATTATGCTTCATATGTGTTTAAAGAGCTTGACGTTGGGTTAATGGCAATAAAAAATGGAGCCTTTGTCCTGCACCTCAGGAATTATTCATTATTGATTCACTTGGTGTTATACTTCGGATAGGAATTAGGGTTGTGGCCCCAAGAGCTGAGAGTTTCACAAGTTGATAAAGAAGGTAGGCCATTGCCTATTCAGTCATAGATTATTGTTTGGGATAGCAGGTTTGTTAATTATAGTTTTATACACTTTGAGGAATACTTTGTAAAACCCTTGTATAAATTTTACAATCATCCATGTGATTATTCCTTGTCTGATGAGCTAAAAAGGTTTCTCAGACCTAAAGATTTTAATGGACCAATCAGCCACAATTGGGGGGATTGGTATTGTCTAGAGAACGCCACCATGATTAGGGTTTATGGATTTGAGGATGCCCCATTTATCTTACCTAGAGTAGTTCCAGACCAGATTGCCTACTTAGAAATTGTTAGGCAAATGGATTTCTCCAGTGTCATGAATTTAAGTTCTTTTGGAAAGCAGGCTTTTATGCCCAGTACGTTATGTTTTGGTGAATTTATTGTGTTAGCAAAGGAAGGATATAACCTGATTCTTGATAGGTTATTATAGTACAACACGAAGAGAGGGCCATTGAGAAAAAAATTTGATCCAGAAGGGTATATCCACTCGGCTAAACAAAAGATAAACTTTGGAGGCTATCATCATTTGCCCTACCAGTTTGATGATATGATAAGAAATTTGGAAGAAAAAGAGGTAGAGATGGTGATTGAGTGACATAATTAGGAGTTGTTGGACATGGAATTGTTGTCCTCTAGTGAAAAAGCATCAAGGGCTAACATGTCACAGGGTCCATCCGATAAGGTATCAAGGATAAGAACTCAGGGTTATGCCTATTCTTCCAGATAAAATAAATATTGAGGAAAGTGTAGATACAGATGCAAGACATGAAGAATACAAATCTTTTATAGCAGATGATGAGTTTGTAAAAACTTCAGAATTCAAAACATTTCTATACAAGCAAAAAGGAAAGGAAATAAGAGAATTGCTTGACAATGTAACACCAGGAAATGAAGAACAATTGTTGAAGAGTTTGAGGGATGATGTAGAGAAAGAGATGACAAGTATGACCCCTGAGAAAGGGAGAGAAATGTTGGAAAAGGTTGGTGTCATGATTTTCCCAGGATTAGACCTTAATTCTGCATTGGTCTTCGATAATTTCCTGAAGGACAACAATACTACACACAAGCTCAGCATAGAAAAGGTGACAAAAGTGTATACAGGATCAAAATACAATCCTGATGAAGAGACATTGATGATTTGGGCCTTATATCCACCTCACAAGAGGTCAGTCATCATTGATACTGAGAAATAATTTGGACATGTCATGACTTTAAAGGCTGGGGAGGCTGATCCAATTGCAACAGCAGAAATTGGGATTAATGTAGCAAAATTGAATAAAGCCCAAATACAGGCATTGATCAAAGAAAAGGAGATGTACAAAACAATTAACGAAAGAATGTTGAGAGAAATTGAGCGTCTAAAAGACTTAGTGGATGTTGCAATAGGGCCAACAAAGATGCTCACCCAAGGTGAAAGTTCGCAGATGAAGGACCATTGGGAGGGATCAAGTACATATTCTCAAGGGAAATGACACACTTACAACAGTAATCAAGAGGAGGCAGGCCAATTTAGCCACTTGGTTAAATAAAATTTGGGGAAAACACTCACAGTACTTTGATGCAATAAAATAACATAAAAGGGTGGATGGTAGAATCCAAGAGAAACTTGAGGAAATAAAACAACGGGATACTCCTGACAATGCAGCAATTGAGGATGTTAATCGTGTTATGGATAAGCACAGAGGATTCTTTGAAGAGTTACAAGAGGATGCACAAGAATTGACAGAAGCCGCCGAAAATGGATTGACTATATTCTTTGATGATGGAGGAAAATTAAAAGAAATGGCTACATGGAAGAGCAAAAGTGAATTAATACTCCAAGAGATTTTAATGACAACCATTGTGAAAGATGTAACATTGGATGAAGCATGTGAGTAGAACGAATGGATGGTGATAATGGAGATCATGATCCACAATGCATTAGGAGATGCAGATACACACGAGCGTCAAGACTACACAGATCACATGTCGAGAGTTCATTTATGGCTTAATAGATCTTAGTTAATTTTAAATCTTGTTAGTGTTTCATTCTTAAGACATTTCTGAAGGGACGCATATTTTTCAGGCGGTTGATATATAAATATTCGTTTTTGTAATATAAAGGAAAATTGGAAGATTTTAGAATAGAGATAGATTGTGGCAAGCATAATATTTTCAGAATGTTTGCATTCAAGAAGACTATGTTGCATGTATAAATTTTGAGGAAGATAATGAAAGACTGCTGATTTGGTGGCTTCATTCTGGTATCAGTTGTTTGTTGGATTTCCACAATTATTTGATTGTCTCCAATCTGATGTTTCTTGATTATTTAAATTGAAATATCAAGTGTATGTTCAATTTATCAGTAAACATTTATTGTATCTGTGTGATTTGATTAATTGGGTTCTTTAAATAAGAATTAAATTCCTTTCAGTTGATTATAGTAATCTGGGAATGTTATTTGGATTATTAAGAAGAATCAAATAGTTAGGATTGATATTTTGCCTCAAGTAGAGTTTGTCAATCATATTCTTGCATGTTTATACCAGTTATAAACTCATATGTGTATGCCAAACAATTAGAGAACTTACTAGATAGGAACCACTCATTTAAGACTTTCATTTGACTATGTTTTACCCAACAAGGCACTGGTCTTCCAAATTTCATTATTTAATTTTATTCATTTCATTTAACATCCATTAACTGAACATATCAGGCTTCAACTTGATATTGCATATACAATTTATACCAAGTTTAGATCAAATTTCTCTACTATCAAATTGCCATTGTGGATAGTTTAGTCAAGTAAGAAGCACAATTCAAAATATGTAGCACTCATATAGGTACACCCGCCTAGGTTTAGCAGAGCCTTAAGAGTAGAAGGTTCAACTATACTGGTTGGCCTTGTTAGTTGGCTAATAGCGTTGTGAGAGATTGGAAACCTCTCATGGTTCAAACCTACGTTTTTGAGAACCAACACAACTAAAGAAGAATCATCTCCATCAAAGAGAATATGTATGCAATCAATAGTGTCTCCCAAATCTGAAATGTGAGACTCAACAAACAACCCACCAATGTTTGTCAAGTATGCATCCTAAGTAGATGTATATGAAAGATGATGTAGATCCTACTTCACTGAATCACAAGAGGCCAAACATGTGCCAATATGAGTAGTATCAAATACAACAAAAGATAGAAGAGATGAAATGTAAAGCTCAAGAACGGGATTAGATGTGAGAGCACCCCAAGTTCAAGAAGCCAAATGTCTCCTTTGAATCATGATTCACACTAGAAGTATGATCAACAACCAAAGGAATAGTTTCACCATTAGGAGAAAAAAATGTAAAGATATACAACTAAAATGATGATCAACCATCCCAGTAGCAATAATCTCTCTACTCTCCAATTCTCAAATGATGATTGAATCGGGAGTGAACTCCACAGTCCTCCCGTCTCCACCATGTGTAATGTAATATATGGAAAGATGATTGTTTGTCAAATGAGGAACATATAAAACATCCTTGAAAGTGTTTTCCAAAAAACTAATAGACCCCTTCCTAAGTACACTTGTGTATGTATTATTTCCCATAAAAATAGGAGACATAGTACAAGGCTCAAAAAATAGAATATAGACTACAAAGATTCCATATGATGAGATGTTCCTAAATCTAGAAGTCATATCCTTGATCCTAGACTTGAAAAAGAGCAAAGAGCATGTCCTTTATTTTTTATGTTGAATCCAAACTAGCATGACCTTTTCCCTTATTATACTATTTTGAAAAAGAAGAAGAAGAAGAATAAAGTGGTGACTCGGGCATTCTAGAAGGAAAATCAATCTAATTCTTTTTGAGAAGATGTTTCATCTCATCAATATCCTTCTTGTGACAAGAATGTTCATCATGCCCAAAGTTCTTGCAATACGAACAAGTAGACTTCTCCTTCTTAGATGATTTACTTGAGGAAGAGGATTGATTCTTTAGTTGATCTGAATGTGGATTGTTCTTTTATTTCTTATGCTTCTTGTTAGTATTATCTGACTCTTTCACCTAACTAACCAATAGCAACCTTCTACAAGAGGGAAAAGAAAGAGCATTAAATTACAACAATGGATGTAAGATATGGCCAATATGCAAGACTCAAGATTGCAGTGATATATTGGACTTACACACTAAACTGATATACAATGTACATATGAAGCCTTTCTTATATAGGCAAGGGTGATGATGTACCAACATTAAATAACTATTTCATAATTAAATGACATGAGACAATATTAAATAACCTAGGACACGAGCATTAAATAAAATCCAACTAGATAAGATAAGTGACAACTAATGCTTAACTAGAAAGATTCCCCCTAATTAATTCTAACTACAAAGATACCCTCTTAGGACCTAAGTGGAATTAACAATGTAAATATGACCTTGATAAGACTAGATAGGAACAATTCCTATTTACACCAACAATATGATTGTACACTTGTCATTTTCCTTTTAAATATCAAGTGTTGTATTGGATATAGGAGCATTTGAAGAATTTCTTTGGAATGATAAGTTTTCATTTGGGGGTTTGCACCATTTGTGTGTAATTGTGATAGGGTCCAATGAAGCACAAGTTGTTAAATGATATATTTTTATAGTTTTGAAGTATATTTGTACAAAATCACTATGAACTTGGATTCTCTAACCCTTTCTCTTTCTCAACCCTTTCCTTTTTTCATTTTATCTTGAGGTTCGAAATCCCTAAAATTTATATATTTTAAAGTATCATAAATAATAAATTTGATGATAAGAAGTGTTCTGAAATAAAAAAATATAATTAGGTTAGACATCTTTGAACACTAATTAAGGTTGATTTTGTGAATTTAACAATTATCTTCAAAATCTAACCTTGCTTATAGATCCAGTGCATAAGTCCCTTTGTAAAAACAATTTCACAACAAACTCTAAGTGAAGCTTGTATAATAAAAACCTAACTAATAGAACATTGGGATGATTAAATTCTATCTCAAAATTTGATTTTCTTTCAAGAGATGTAAAGTTATTTGTGAATTTTATCTTTGTAATGTGTGACTAACATCCACATCAACATGTCGGAGTTGATAAAGAGTTGTAAAGATTCAATCTAAGATTGTAGATCTCTCTTTAAATAAAAAATGTATTAAAATTTTGAAAATTTATAAATCAAATAAATTTTTTTAAAAATTTGAAAACAAAAAATATGAGCTTAAATGGAAAATAAAATCTATAAAAAATCTCATTGTGAAGATAATTTCAAGATTAGTATTCCTTTCTTTCAGAGAATTTTGAATAGAAAGCTTTATCCTAAGAATTTTTCTAACTTTGGTTTATCTAAAAGTTGTAGGATTGATAATATTATAGAGCATGGTAAAGTTTTTTGCTCAATTTTTTTGACTAGATTAGATTTGGATTTGACAAAATTAATTCCTTTCTCTAAAGTATGTAGGTATGAGGTTCCTCAAGGAAAAGAAAGGAATTTATAGAAAGAAGTTGATAACTATCGAAATAAATCTTCAAGTTGTGATTAAACTAGAGTTGATTCTAAGTCTAAATTCATGAAAAAGTATTTCTTTAAAGTGATTGATATAAATAGTCATATGAGAAAATGTGAACAGATGGAAGATCAATCCAAATATACAATTAAACAAGAAAATTTTGCAACAACAACAAAAGAAGTCATAGCCAGGAAAATAGATAATGATATATTATCTCATTGTTGTAAATTAAATAATGAATTTTAGGAATATTGTTGCAGCTCAATACAATCAGATACTTTACCAAACAAGTGGAGTAAACTGTTTGAGGATCAACAAGTGATGAAGACAGTGGAAATTGAAGATTTACAAAGTTGAACATTGCTGCTACAAATATGCACATGTCAAATCAATTTAAGGCTGAAATAGGGAAGTTATCTTACGTATTAAAATATGTTTCACCTTTACAATCAAATGAATCAAATAGGGAAGATTTCTTTATACCATGCTTGAACAATGATAATTTTCATTTAGATATTGCTAACTTACATGAAATTAAAGATGATTTTTTTTATTTTTTTTGAAGAGGAAAGTCAAGAAATCATGTACAATGGGACATACATAAATATTACAACCAAGTTAGCAAAGAAACATGTTGATAAATATGTTGTTGATTATACAATGTTAATGCAGAAAATAGATGAAGAGTCATTTTTATGTTGCATAATAATTTGGAAAAGGATAAAAAAGTCTATGCTTTTGATTCTATGAATAATAATATGATTTTCACAATATACTCACTACAACAAATCCCTATGATTTGCTCCATTTTTTGCCATTTTTTGAAAACGTCGGCGCTATTTATCGGGATGGCGCTATTTTTGGCATTTATTTGCATCGATCAGGACAAGTCAGTGCTAATTTGCGATGAAATTAGCGCCACCTTTAATGATGATATTGGCTTCAAGTGTGGCATTGTCGTTAGTGCCACCTTTGGCTCTGAGTTTAGCTTTGAGTTTAGCGCCACTTTTAGCTCCGACTTTAGCTTCAAGTTTAGCTTCGATTTTAGCATCGGTTTAGACACCCCTATGTCAAAGAGACTTATTTATATGTCTCATCGATGATGTAAAATAGTGAAATATCAACAAGATAGAGGCATATCGAGGAGAGAATCACTTACGTCACATCGACAAGGTATATCTACAAGTTCTCGGCGAAACACAACTCTTGGATATAACGAAGTAATTTCGATGAGACATTGAGATATCAATAAGACAAATAAGATTGTCTCATCGACACTCTTCAAGTAATGATCAAAAGCATACACTGATAGACTGTCGGGAAGGTGAGTAACACATGCGGTAGAGCGGTATACACCACAACCTCGTAGCAAGAAGCCTTGAGCAAGGTGCTAGTGCGGTAAACAACTGAAGGGAAGGGGAAAACACCGCCATACCACATTGATAATCATGAGTCTCCCCGACATGGCAGAGTTACACCGATATATAAGGAAATACTGCCGAAGGAAAATATCAATGAGATAGTGGCATATCAACAAGAGATATTAACTTGTCTCATCGAAACCGACAACCAACATCAAAGGAACATAAGATCTAATGTCGATGAGACATTGAGATATCGGTAAGACAAATAAGATTATCTCATCGACACTCTTCAAGTAATGATCAAAAGCATAGACCGCTATACCGTTGAGAAGGTGAGCAACATATGCGGTAGAGTGGTATACACTACAACCCCGCAAAAAGAATCCTTGAGCAAGGTGGTAGTGTGGTAAATAGAAGAAGGGAAGGGAAAAACATTGGCATACTACAGTGGGTATAATAAGAGATGGCGATAGTATGGTAATCCTGACATCATTACAATTTACAACACTAAATGCAGCAAATCACGTCAGTCACAATCCATTTGAATAAATCATTTAAGGAATCAAGAATATAGCACGCCAAAATACTCTAAAACTCTAATAAACATACTCTAAAATTTTTGTGGAAATCTTATTTTCAAGCATAGCCCGCCAGAATGGAGTTTTCATTTTAATAAACATACAATAAAACCTTTGTTGAAACCTTATTTTCAGGTGTAGCCTGCCAAAATGGAGAAATGATTCAATAAAGAATGTCAGAGAATTGTAAGGAGATGTGCATGATAGGAGGCATAGGATTCATTGTTGTTTATCAATTCCAACTCTGATCAACAAGTATTACAATGTTTGTGCTACTATTTGTAATCCAGGTATTCAATTGACATATGTTTGCATAATCTCAAATTCCTTTAGATGCTTTTGAAGTATCAATGTGTCCTATATAGGGTTTAGAATAATTTATTTTAATTTAAAAAAATAAATAAATGATGTATTTTCCAATGATTAGATAATGTGGAGATCTCCTAAATCTGCCCTAGCACAAGTGTTCTCTTTCACACTGTGTTTGTTACTCTAGCTGCTAGGGTTTTGCATTTGACATCTTTAATATCTTCATGATAGTGGTTTTTAAATAGATCTCTGTCTTTGCTTTAATCTTTATCATGGTAACCCTTGAGTTCCCTAATCCACCTTCGATCTCTTCTAAGAACGTTGTCTTAAGCTAGACTGCATAGTATGTATATAAAGCAAGTCCTTCATACCTGCCATTGTTCCAAATCACCACTCATCGCCTTGCTTAAAATGCTACCTCCATAAGCACAATACCATGTTTTAAAATCATGGTTGCCAGTGATTGACCATTAAGGTCACTAATTTCATCAAGATACAATGAGATTTTTGTATTCAAACTTAAGGCATTATGCAAGATAACACTGTGAATTATTTTTTGTGTACAATTTGATTTTCTTGCACATTTATTGCTTTGCTAACTGCCTTTAAGACTGGATATTGCACCATCAGCTCCAATATCAAACAACTCACTCACTGTCACTTGAAGATTCATTTCATGAGCATCCTTGTATAAAATCAAACTATACCCTATAGACAGCCTACTTACTTACTAATATAGGGGACTCATTGTTTCATGGTATTTTGAGTTTTATTTGGAAGGGGTTAATATGTGGCATTTTTATGTGTAGGAAGAATAAATTGTGATGCAACGTTCGGCTATGGATTGTGAAGGAAAATTTGGATTGCTATTAGTGTCATAACCAGGTTGGATTGTACCTTGATCCGGTGTGAAACACTTTCGGGTGTTCTCTTCAATCTTGCTCTTTTTGCCCTGGTATGGTTTAATGGATGGTTTGGATCATACCGTCCAAATCTTAATAACCTAGTTGGATCTTGGGTATTAGTATATGTTTCATCAAAATATTCTACCTATCAACAAACACAAGCATTATTTAATTTTTGGCAACAATTGGAATGAACCTATCTTTATAAGTTTCTATGTTATGTTAATTATGCTTTAGTTAAGAAACGATGTAACTTTTGTGAACGGACCTAAAGCTTGTTGCTTCCCGTACAAATAGGGAAACCAAGGTCCGATTTTGATCATCATATCATCATCATTTCAATCCATTAGAATAGATACTAGACCATCTCATCCACTTATTCATATCAAAAGAACTCATGTTATGTATGTTTATATTTTGAGCAATATAATAGAGCAGATACATTATAACTCGTAATCCATTTTTAGTGTTCAATTGTTGTGTCGATTTTCATGCTTATTTATTGCTTTGTTGTCTCTAAAGTGGTCTTTTCAAGTTGTTTAAATCTACAAGATTTATTAGGGCACATTTGTTGTTACTGTTTGGTCCAATTGTAAGGATTTGTCTTTTTAATTATACTTTTTGACATTTGTCTTGATACAAATTGTTACTTTAGAATTATGGTATTTATTTTCTTCTAATGTTTTCAATCCTCATTTTTGTGAAGAGCTCTGAAGATGGTTCCTTCAGATAGAATATTTTAGTGGAATTCCTATGGAGGAAATTTGTTTGTTGTAATTAATGCAGGAAGCAATTAACTCTAGCAAGTAGAGGAATGTGTTTTAAATTCCCAAAGGACTTGAAGCATTGATGAATGTATTTTTGCCGGCGTTGGACGTACGTTCGACATTAATGGTGAGGACTAACAATAGGATGTGTTTTAAAGACACACAAGACATTTCGTATGATGCTTCTCGGTTTGCAATGGCAAGGAATGTAATAGGTCTACGGTGTGAGGCATTTAATTGGAAGCTAGCGTACCAGAGAAGAAATGGAGGCCAATTTCACTCTACATTCAAGGAGAAAATTGGACCCTTTTGTTGGCAAAGCAACTATGAAGAGGCTGAGAGGATTGTTCCTCTCCAAGGATGTGAAGGTGGCACAATCTGTGCAAAAAATCTTGGGTAATGGCTTCAAAGATTTGAAGCACAGATATCGTACTAATATGGGTATTTACTCACTAATCATGGCATATGGGTTGGACTTAGGAGAGTCGGTGGAGGAAGTGAGGAAAGTAATGAAGGCATTGGTACACAAGGATTTCTTAGTGAATATGGAAAGTATCCTAGAATGGGCTATATCAGGAGAAGTCTTTGATGTGAGCGAAGGCATGGAAGATGTGGACCCTAAAGTAGCAGATATAAATCGTCCCTTCATTAGGTGGCCAAAAGGAATCACCAAAGCTATGTGGAGAGAAGGAGCGGAGCTAGGATGGAAAGCACTGAAACTTTGTGTAGAAATAATGGAGGTCGAGAGGGTCATCGAGGGACTCAAATATGTCGCCAAAGAGGAGTTGTGAGAGAAGAAACGTTTGCGCCCAAGGAAGAAGATGAAGCCAATCAAGGAAATATGCCCAATGCAATTGAGTAGCATGTCAGGTACTTCCACGTAAACTCAAGCTCAATTTTGGTTAAAATAAAGTTTATATCCTAGGTTTTGTTGTACATTTTATGGGGTTAAGCCCTATTTTTTATTTGAAAATGTAAATAGTATGGGGTATGGGTAATAGTAGATAGGTTTGTTTACAGGTGGATTCAGTAGTTTTTTTCTAGTTTGTTGGGAACCGTGCTGGTTAAACAAACATATTTTAGAAGCTGTTGGATGGACTTAATTTTTTAAGTTGATGTAAATTCTGCATTATTATTAATAAAATAAAATATTATCACCAATAAAAAAAAACATAGTAGGTTGCATGTTAAATTTCAAACATTTTCTTTGCATTTTTTTGTATATATTATTTTCTCAATGCATCATTATGTAACAAAAATTTAACTTTTGAGATATAAAGTAAAAATAAATCAAAGCACATGTTTGCTTTGTCAAGGGAAATTTATGGTGAATACCCTATGTCTTTCAGATAAGTGTGCAAGAGAAATAAGAAGTCCATGTCTACTACATAAACATGGATTGCAAATAATTATGAAAATTTAGAAGTTTTGATCATTAACATTATTGTTTGCTACAATGTCCACCCACTTTCCTCTCAGCGATTTAGTATTTCTACGTTGTCCACGTCCTCTCTCCATGGCCTCCTTTGTGAATAAAAAGGTTTCCCTAGAAGCTTTCATTGCATTACTGTCAAGAAGGAAGAAGCAACTTGCGGGACCGCGGTAAAAATCGCTCTACTGCACCGAGCTGATGAAGGAGCCGCAGGACAGCGGTGGTCACCGCACTACTGTACACATTTGGTAGAAGACTTGTGGGAGTCATCGCAACACCGCTAAGAACAAAAGGAAGACTCGCGTGCCGCCATAGAAGTCTGATGCATAGAGGAAGTCCGATGAGGAGAGTACGTAGGTATTTGAATTTTCTCATAAGATTATATCAAATTTATTAAACGATATTTAAATTTTATTTGTGCATGGTTAAATTGAATTAGTATATGTTTTAGGACAAGGCCTCCAAGGCTAGGCTTGAGAAACTTCGTGCCACACATCGCAGTGGCCAGAAAGGTTTACAGGCCTTGATCTGTACATTTGTAAGTCTATCTAATATGTTAAATGATATATTTTTTTATTTCCTTGGAAAAATTAAATGATTGCATATTAATTAGTTTAACTATTCCATGTGCCATGTTTTGATAGGAGGAGAAATATGGCCGCCATCCAAAGCAATTTGAAAAGAATATGTTACAAAACAAAAAGTGGAACGATTTTGTAATTTGGATGGAGAATGAGGTATCAATAGTTGAGTTTCAATAACTTAGTTGGATATTGTTGTGTTAATATGTCAATTTGCATATCTTGTGTTGAGTTGTTTATTGATGCATAGGATGAGTAAATAGAGCTCAAATCTTATGATTACAAGATGACCATTTATGTGCATGAATAAATGGTAGAAGGATGTAGATGAACTCAATTCATCTGACTTTATGCCTCTTGGTAGGAATTCCTCTTGAATCTCTAATATCAAGTGCCTGAGACTTCCCTGTAGCTTTTACCTTTTGTTGTCGCCTTTCCTCTTCACTGTCAAACTCGTCTCCTTTTTCCTTATTTGCATTTCTAGCTTCAGCTTCTAATTCATCCCATATTTTACCTTCCTCCTCTTCAGAATCTTCTTCTTCTTCTTCATTCTCCTTTGACTCCATAAGAGATTCATCTTTTGAACCTTCCTCATCTGATTTTGATTCCTCTTCTACATCAGAGGGTTCGTATCCTTGATCTAACTCTTCTGAATTATCATAATCAAAATCACTAGCTTCCATATTCAAAAATTCCCAACCACCATCTTCAATAAATTTATTTGGATCATCAGTAATAGTCTTCAAAATTGGCCACCAGTTCAAGTTCATTCCGCTTTCATAATACTTTATATCCATGGAGTTCAACCATTCCTTGATGCCATCAAGTGAATATTGAGGAATGGTGTACATGCAAATTACATCCTTCTTGAAGTATTTGAAAACAATAGCCATATCAAATGCCTTTTTCCCAATTCATACTCTCTGAAGGTTAACAATTCTCAATCTCACTAATAGCGATTACTAAGAAAGGTAATTCCACCAACTCTACCAAACAATTTACCGTAGGAACAATAAAAGCAGAGGCTTTGAAAGGAACTCCATGAAAACCAAACTCTCTAAATGGAAAATCAAACTCTAGTTCAAAATATTTTAGATGAGGTTGCTCCCATAGCTTTCTTACTCGCTTGACAAATCCTTGAAACTCTGACTTCTTAACATTCAAAAGATAAATGGAATGTCCTCAACACCCAGTAGAGTTATCCAAAAAAGCTAACTAGAAACACAAACGTGCTCCCGCACGAAATGGCCTAATGGTTGGTTGTCATAGAAGTCAAACTATTGAAGTAACAACACTGATCGAGTTAACATATATGCATTAATTGCATAAACAACTGAAATGCGTAACAAATGTTAATCAATACATTGAATTTTGAGATGCGTTGAAATAATTAAAAAAAACATGTTTTAGGGAAAATATCAGTAGCGTGGGGGAAGAAAGCATTAACCCTAATAAAAACATTTTTTGTTATTCTTGATGCACCATCTGTAAGTTTTCCTTGGATGACAGTACTGAATTTCTATATGTTGTACCCCTTAAATGTCCTACATGTTACAAATATGGAATAACAATGCACAACTTTGTATCGAGTCCAAAGACCAAGGCATTTTGAATAAGGGTAGCCAAAATTGATAAGGATGCAGTCACTATTACATGTATTGACAATCTAGAATAGTCATGTAAAGACAACTGCCTATGAAAACCATAATCAATCAAATTATGCACATTCAAATCTGAGTTTGAAAGCTTGCATTTTAGTCCATGCATCTAAGTGTAAAGTAGCGGAAAACTCCTTAAAAACAATTCGGCAATACTTAAAATAAATTCCATTATATTCCAAATAAGTCGTCATCACATTCATTCATAAGAACAAGTCGAATACATAAAATGACATGAAAGTAGAAAGATAACATCATAATATTCAGTCTAAATCTTACAAGTGTCGAAATACACGTTTCAAATAACAAGTACAATGGAGGATACATATCCAGTTTACAAATCTCAAGACTTCGGCATTCAGTCGCCATAAGCTCGTCAATACATATACATCATGAATAATAAAGCATTTTAAAAGAAGAATCAGTCAGTTGATCTTCCATCCATAAGCAAATCTTCAAAAGAAGACGAGAACAAGGATCAGGCGCTTTTCCGCCCAACCTCGAAGCTTACGCTTCCCCGAAATTTCTTAGTCAATCAAGAAATACCCGACCCTGCACGAATTGCTTAGCAAAAAGCAGTCAACGAGCAAGATGGAATCTGGTGCAAGCCTAGTACTACTAGTAATCCACAAGCATTTTCAGTTTTCTAAATCAGTTAAGAAAGAAGCAAGTTCAGTACTAGGATATGGTAGAGAGCTCAAATAACCCATCTATTTCAATGGTACAAAAATAATTACTTGGCCAAGTAAGATGTCATGCACGACAATAAAAAGTAGTTTTGGAAAAAGCAAAACTACACTCTCTATTCACCCATATTCGGCACCCGTCCCGAAAGGTAACTTTCCCAAAAACATCGCATGCAGAATTATCTATCATTCTTGCATGGTTCAAACAATCAATCACAATCTTTCAACATTTAACTGAAAACAACATTTATAATGAAAACAGTTTATCAAACACCACTTTTCATTGTTCCAATTCGCAAAAAGACATAAAATCAGCATTTTAATTTAGTCATTTAAATAATCAAATAAATTTCAAAAACAAAGGTGTATCTCCAGTATGTCAAAAATACATATGAAACGTAAATTAAAGAGCACGCATTCAGTTATTTTAAAGTTCATTCAAATTGTTTTCAAAAATTGACTAAATCTCAAGTTTATACGTTTTGATTCAAATTCGTTCTATTTTCAGCATTTAAAAGTCCATCATTATCAAATTTAAAGCTAACTATTTAATATTCTGAGTTTTGATGTTTTCTGTCAAAGAATTTCATAATTTCAGTCAAAGAAATTTAACTAGTTTGCATTAGCATATTCGTTTCACTAATTTTGGTCATTTCGTTTCCAAGTTTAATTTAGTTTTCTAGTTTTCAGTTCAATGATTCATAAACGATTTTAAAACGAAGTTTATAAATTCTCAACATAAAATTTTAAAAAAATAAAAAAAATTATCTTTCAAAGTTTTTCTGTCAAAAATCTTTATTTACTGTCAACACGATTTTAACTATTTTCTGTTCTTGGTATTTTCGTATTTCTCAAAATTGTAAAATCGTTTACAGACTTAATACATATTTCTATTCAGTTATTGATCTAAGCAAGATTTAAATCAGTAATTCCTAAATTCTCAGCAACAATTTCTAAGTCTCTGTTTAACATGGTTTTGAATCTAACTTTACAAATTGTTTTCGGTTCAGAGTTGTTTCTAAATTTCTCTAGCATTCTGGAATTATATACAGTCTAATTCATTTACTGTTTAAATAAAATGAATAAATTTGCAATAATTGTTTTAAATCCCTCTTTCCTAATTTTTAACAAGAAGATTTTGTTTATAATTGAATACTGATTTCCAGAAGTTAGGAATAGACTTGATAGATTTATTGAAATATTCAACTTACGAATTCTTACCTGCTAATATACTAAGTTCTGGGAGTTGTAATTTTCTGATTCTTTTACTAAAATCTATGTCTCTGGTTCTTTTACTTTACACTAAGTCATTTTTGAAGATTGAGGGTGTCAACAACAAAGCTAGAATAGCTCTCCTTAAACCATAGCTAGTTTTAAAGTGCAGTTTTTCGAAATTGAAATCCCGTTCTCAGCTAAGGAAAGGAGGTGGGATTGTCAAGTGCTACCTCAAACATAGAAGGCCATAGGAAACATTAAAATAGAAGATCCAATAAGTGAGACGACATATTTGTAGACCATAGATAATCATAATTCTTGCAATGCACATATGCTTGTGATACAAACAAAAGGTGCTTACACATTGGATGAATATATCCTCATCAAAATGACCAAAAATAAATTTCAAATTTGTAAGTAAACTCTGACAGTCAAGAAAAACAGTCATAAAAATTGGAAGTAAAATTTGGCAGACATGTAGGTGAACTTAATTCATCTGACTTTATGCCTCTTGGCATACATCAGGATCTCCCCTCCTAAATTTTGGACCACATCCATTACCTCCACATAAAACTGGACATCCTTAGTCTTCTTGATTCCCACACCATGATATGGTTATGCAAATGAAAATGAAGCAAAGTAATCATCTCCTTCTCTGCTAGCTAGAAGAATGCATGCTTAATGTTTTGATATATGATATCAGCTCTCTCTTTTGCTCTCATGGTTTAATACCGAAATCCATTATGGTGGGCATCCAGAGTTCCATTCATCTTTCATCCTCTTCCACCAAATGTTGGCTTGGTCCACACGTCTACAGCCTAATTGGATTTGTTTTTGAAAGCTAAAGTTTCTCTCGAGTCACCAGTGTAGCTCTATCTACCTTTTAAAACTCTTTCATTGCTACAGATCGTCTTTGGGATTTAATCATTTGTACCACATGGTTGATGTGCTTTGAATCCTTCCATCTAAAGGAAATTTCCTTAACATAAATACTGCTAGGGAATTTCAATGTTGCCATTGTATTTGGCATTAAAGCTGGTACTTGCAACATTGAAAATTATCCTTATATAAGAATTCCCTCCATCTTCTTGGCTTGTAACACTCTTGATGGTGGCTACATGAAATATAATTATGATTCCTCTTCTACATCAGAGGGTTCATATCCTTGATCTGACTCTTTTGAATTATCAGAATCAGAATCACTAGCTTCCATATTCAAAAATTCCCAACCACCATCTTCAATAAATTTATCTGGATCATCAGTAATACTCTTCAAAATTGTTTGCCAGTTCAAGTTCATTCTGCTTTCATAATACTTTATATTCATGGAGTTCATCCATTCCTTGATGCCATCAAGTGAAGATTGAGGAATGGCATCAATGCAAAGTACATCCCACTTGAAGTCTTTGAAAACAATAGCCATTATATCAAATTCCTTTTTCCCAAGTCCTACTCTCTCAAGGTTAATAATCTCAATCTCAATAATACTGATTACTAAGAAAGGTAATTCCACCAACTCTACCAAATAGTTTACCATAGGAACAATAAAAGTAGAGGCTTTGAAAGGAACTCCATGAAAACCAAGCTCTCTAAATGTTATATCAAACTCTAGTTCAAAATCTTTTAGATGAGGCTTCTCCCATAGCTCTCTTACTCACTTGACAAATCCTTGAAACTTTGTATTGATTTTATTTTCCTTGTCCCTCTCTTGTTGTTATTCCTCAATTTTATCAGGATCATACATTGACCTTCTTGCCCCTCCTAAATTTTGGACCATATCCATTACCTCCACATAAAACTGGACATCCTTGGTCTTCTTGGTTCCCATGGCATGATATGGTTATGCAAATGAAAATGAAGCAAAGTAATCATCTCCTTCTCTGTTGGTTGGAAGAATGCATGCTTAATGTTTTGATACATGATATCAACTCTCTCTTCTGCTCTCATGGTTGAATATTGAAATTCATTATGGTGGGCCTCCAAATTTCCAATCATCTTTCTTCCTCTTCCACCAAATGTTGGCATGATCCACAAGTCTGCCAGCCTAGTTGGATTTGTTTTTGAAAGCTGAAGTTTCCCTTGACTCACCAGTATTAGTTGTAACTTTTTTGAAATTTTATTATGGTATGTGCACTTTGATATGATGTAATATGATTATGGTTTCATCTCATATGTTGTAATATAAGCTATATAACATAAAAATAAATTATTGCATGAAATAAATAATAACTTTTCATTTTAATGTTTTTTTTGTAGAACACGGGTCTTCCAGAAGATCAAGATGATCCTCAACATGATATAGATCCACAAAATATTGGTTTTTTCGATACAAATCACATGGCAGAGGATGATGATGACGTAGATACAAAAGACACTGAGGCCGATGACAATGACGACGACGACGACAACGACGACGATGATGATGATGATGATGATGGTGATGATCACAATGGTGATGATGATGATGATGAGATAGTTGGTGATAGTAACCAATGACATTCATGATCATATAGACTACATCATGGATCATTGTTGATATATCATTATTATGACTCTTTTCATGGTCACTATCGTATATATCATTTTCATGACCTACAGTACTATACTGTCGAGTTGTATCATATTAACATGTATCATTTTCACTATATCATTTGGACATGTATCATCTTGAATTGTATCAATTTGAGTTACATAATTTATCAATTTTATTTATATCATTTGTATATGTATCATTTTCACTTATGTCGACTGTTGGACATGTATCATTTTGACATGTTTTTGATGTACTGGCATATTTGACTTTCACTTGTTTTAGGTATATATGATGATGATCTTATCAATATTGACTTGTCAATTTATATATATTAAAAGTGGTTGATGATTTTTGGATGGATATTTATTAAGTATGATAATTTTAATTTACTACTCAGGATGGATGTTGTCAAATTCAATTAAATTATAGATATTTGACTCACTTGTTTTAATTATAGATGATGATCATGTTACAATAATTATATTGTTATTTAATCATATGAGTTAAATAATTAAATTGATTACTTTATAATCATATGAGTTAAATAATTAAATTACTTACTCTATAATCATATGAGTTTTGATTAAAGGTAAAATACGAGTTTTGAAGGGGCCCAGAACCCTTTACATCAAAAAGTAGTTGTTAATGAGAGAAAAAAACATCATAAGCAAAATAACCCACCCACAACAAGACCACAGTAAACAGTCAACCAAAAAGATGAAACCCACCCAACGATATTAAATATTATTCAAGATATTTGCAACTTCAATGTCATAGGCCGCATTCTTACCACCTTCATCCCTAGCAACAAGCATCTCAGTACTAATAGCACCAACCTGAACCTTGGTCTTGTTACGGGTACGAACCCCAGGTCCACCCTATTTTACCCCCCCAATCAAAACATAGCTCGCACCCTTGTCAGCAGGCTTCTCACCCTCCATTAGCTTACCATCAACATCTTCATCAGCAACATCTTTACCTTTAGTAACATTATTCATAGGGGACGTCATACCAGCAGATTCAGCAATAAAGACAACTTTATTCCCCTCTTTACCTTTCTCCATACTAACAATAATCCTTTCCATGAGATTCTCTAGATTAAGGATTCTTCCTTCAAGATTTTGCTTCATTATAAGTGTTTCCTCCGCCACAATCTTCAAGGAGTTCATCAAATCATCGATTTGATCCTGAACAGAGGAATCCTCCTTTTTACTAGCAATACCTCTCACTTTCACATTCATCATATTCATCTCATGGAAAGCCCATTTAAAAATCTTATAAAAAATAATAGAGTCCTCTTTAGCAACTCCCAAGACATCAACAATATTATCTTTCCCAATATAAAAAACCTCTCTAGCCTCTACATCCTCCTCATGAAAGGAGCAAACCTTCTCAGTATCAACAACAATCCCCTTACCTTTTTTAGCAACAATCAATGTCACAACCGACAATTTGATCTTTCAGATGGAATCCACGATCTCAGCCGCAACTGCCATCCTCTTCATCCACCTCTCTGGGTCCACCATAGGAGTGTCCCCATCATCTTGCCCTACCCGATGCCCACCAAAAGGAACCCCATCTTCCTTACCCTCCAGAGACCCCACAACATTCTATCTGCCATCCCCTTTAGCAGGAGTTTCCAACTCGAGAGCAAACCGCACCACCTTCCTCGTACTATCCCCCACAAGCAGAACCCTATTTTTCAAAGGTGGGGGAGGAGATGATGCCTCCCCAACTAAATCCTTCACATCCTTTTTGCTTCTACTAAGCATTTCATCAGCGGGATTACCATTGTTGGTCTCATAACCCTTGTCAGGGCTTGCCCCCTCTTTTTTACGCTTCCCCAAGGTAGGGGATCTCATGTCCTCATCCGTAGTATCAAGGAAATCCGACACAAAATCCACATCCCCCAACTCTAACTCCTTCTGCAAAATTAACTTTTGTTTCTTCCTATTCTTACAAGCCACTTCCTCCTCAAAAACTATATCATATACCTTATCAATTTTCACATCCTTAGGAGTCAGAACAAGTCTGACCACCTCAAAGTCTTTGCAATAGTCAAAAATGAGGAGAGTTAACCCCACATGAACAACAGGGTTCTTCGAGTTTTTCTTGTCGTCAATGATACCAGCATCCAATGAAGCCAATAAGTAGAAAGGAAAAGAAATTATTTTCTTGTGACATAAGTGGTTGAAAAGGATGAAGTGATAGGAATTCATAGCAGAGTAACGACCTTATAAGGAAATATACCTCATTAACTCCTCGGTAACATTGGCCCAAAGAGCCTTTATGGATTTCCTCTCATAACCCCCGCTCTTCGCCGGTTTCAAGTCCTTAGCTTCCTCGCCTTTGAAAAATATTCTCATGGAATTATGTGACTCTTTCTTATCCCTATAGAACTTCATGCCATCCATTGGTAAGCCAGTGATATGAGCGATGATATCTTCAATAATGTTGAATTTCATCGCTCCAAGTTTCAACACCTTGTTGTTCCAATGTTTGGCAACATTAGCAGTTGTCAGGGGATTATTCCCATGCAACTTCTCAATATAGGGAGTCAAACCACCCTTCTCCAGAATCGCCCACACCTCCTCATTCTTCTTAAGAACATTACAAGAGAAGGGCTTCGCTCAGTTCCTGTCACCACCCATGGCAGCCAAATTCACAGAGCCAAGGCAATTAGCAGCTTTCACAACAAAGACGAAACTTCTCGATAAAGCAACTCTAAGGATACCCACAATCTATGTAAGAGAATAAACGTGGCAAAGATAATTAATAGGCATAGTAATCTGCTCCCTACGAATTTCCTCCTTGGTACCATCAAAGCAAGTCAAGGCCTTAATATCACTCCTCCAAATAATAGCATTCCACGTAATAAATAACATACACACCCAGCACCACACACCACCATTATTTTGATTAAATTTGTGCTTCATGATTAATAGTTACAATCACCTCTATAGGAAGAGGGTCATTTAGATCTTACTCTCGGGCCCCATGAACCCCCAAGTTAGCAAAGATATTGGCCAAGTTATTTCCCTCTCTTAAAATGTGAGATATATAATAGTCATCAAAGGAATTAAGGATATTAATAGAATCCTTTATCATAGTTTCAATAGTCCAAGAGGAAGTGGCGCTATTTTTTAAATTATTGATGATATTCAAAGAATCCCCTTCTAGCCACACTTTCTTAAAACCTTTCTTTTGAGCCAGTTTGAGACCATGATAGGAAACAACCTTTATAATCATATGAGTTATTTAAGAGGCATGATATATTTAACTAATCAAATTGAAATAAAACATATTAAATTAATAAATGGAAGCAAAACAAGAAGCATTTTTAGAAGCAACAATGGAAGCCAAACTAGAAGCAAACCAGAAGCAATATTGAAAGCAAAACTAAAAGCAAACCTGGAAGCAAAACTAGAAGAAAATCTGGAAGCAAAACTAGAAGAAAATCTGGAAGCAAACTTGCAAGCAAAACTGAAAGCAAAATCGGAAGCAAAACTGGGAGCAAAATCGGAAGCAAACCTGGAAGCAAAATCGGAAGCAAACTTGGAAGCAAAACTAGAAGCAAAATCAGAAGCAAAAATGGAAGCAAAACCGAAAGCAAAATTGGAAGCAAAACTAGAAGCAAAACTGGAAGCAAAATCAGAAGGAGAACCGAAAGCAAAACTATAAGCAAAACTGGAAGCAAACCTGGAAGCAAAATTGGAAGCAAACCTAAAGGAAATATTGGAAGCAAAACTGGACGTCAAATTGAAAGCAAAACTAGAAGCAAAAATGGGAGTAGACATGGAAGCAAAATCAGAAGCCAAATTGGGCGCCCATTTCGATGCAATTTCCGATGTTACTTTCTGACGCTATTTTAAGCGCTAACAGAGGCGTTATGATTTCTCAACGCTAAAGCTTGTGCTGAATTCGATGTAGAAGTTGGCACAAAATCCGACATCGAGATGACCATGCCTGTTTGCACCGAGTTGAGCACCAACCAAATTGTTCAATTCATGCACTCAAAATACACTAAACTTTGGCACAAAAGTCAGCGCTAATTACCTGTTGTGTTGTTGTGACTGTTGAATGCTTAATATAATTATTTGCATATTGTAGATGCAAAAGGAATGATTCATCATAAACTACGTCCTTTTAATAATGAAAATGGGAAGTTATTGCAGGAAAGATTGGTTGGCAACAATCAAAATTATTCTCCTAAATGTGAAATTGATCAGGTTTTATCTTCCCTTCTTGTTGTAAATTTAGATATTTTCCATTTTGACTATAGGAATTCTAAAAATACAACTTACAAATGGATCAACCATGAGATTGATGAATTACCTCAATTGCTAATAGTTAGAAATTATTCAATTAACTACGAGAATAATAGGACAAAAAAAAAAATAGAGTACAAAGATCAATTTTCTAGAATGAGAACCCTAACCGCTGTCTTAATTCTCTTGCACACTTTGTCTAAATATGTAAATGTGGGTGAAAATATGTGTTATCAAAAGTCATGTCCATCTAGGTAGTTTCCTTGTATATAATTAGGTTAATAAATTTTGCTTAGGTTTTTCCTGCTTTCTTTCTTTAGGTTTTGCTTTTTTTAAGTTTTCTTTTCCTTAGGTTTTAGATTAGTTGTTTTTGTTTTATTTTATTTTCTAGTTGTTCTTGTTTAAGAGATTCTTATTTTTTTGAAATGTTTGAATGAGGAAACTTGTTATTTTTTAAAATTGCATGATTTCTTTAATTCTATAAATAAGGGTAAAATTTTGTATAGGTTTATAGTTTTAGTAAATTTGATTTTGTTTGATGTGCCTCATGAAGGTCTTCTTAACAAGAAGTAACATGGAATATTCAAGGAATTATATAAATTCACACTTAAAAAAATCTTTGAATTATTTGGGGGTTAGTGGATGTTTACATATTAAGTGAAAAATTTGAAGGTTTTCCTTTGCTACCACTATAATTCTCAATCTAATGGTGGGCTTCAATGCTAGCAAGTTGAAAGAAAAAAAATCAAAGAATATCAAAAAAGAAGATAAAATTAAATTAAATATTAAAAAAGAATTCAACTCTTTAGGTCATCCAAATATCTCTATCGAGGCTATGGACACACCTGGCTAGCAGTAGAGCTATGTTTGCAGGAATTATAGAGATAACCTTATTGGGGCTATGGACGCTTGACTGGTAGCAAGGCAAAATCAAAGGTTGGCTTAAAAGGTTAAACCAAACTATGTAGCTTAATACAAATATTTGTTATCTTTTTGTTTTTCAAGGAAATGAATGAATCATATGCACACACTTAATTTTCTTTGAAAATCTTGTTATTTCTGTTAATTATACTGTTATGTGGCTAGATAAAAAGTTGGGATTTACTAAAATAATAAATTTTATGTTTATATTTTCATTTATTTCTTAATTTAAAAAATGTTTTTTTGGTTGCTAGTTGTTGTGTAGTCTCACAACATGCCCCAGTATGCTTTTGGCAAAATAAGGACCCCTATTTTTGTCTTAGGTCTACCTTACCCTGCAATATCAATAATTCATCCATGTCTACCAAAACCTTAGATTCAGTTACTCTAATTGTCAAAATCACTTGGCAAATTTATAATAAACTCAAAATCTAAAACATGGTATTCTAAATGGTTAAAATTTCATCACGAATGGAAAGAACATTGAAAAATAACATGGGTTACCTTTCAGAATTTGTAAAACTACTCAAAAAATAAGTGATTTATAGCTCGAGGGGTATTTTATGTGTTACAGGAAAAAAATTCCATTAGGGGTCAAAAATCCCAAAATTTTCAAAAACCCAAAATCTCAAAATTCCAAAAATGTCAAAATTTTCTAATATCTCAAAATTGTTCATTAGTGGAAAAAATCATCATTGAAGTAGTAGCTAAAAATCTTGAAATTTTTATTTGGGCTTCAAAAACTCAAAATTTTCATTTGCATTCAAAATCTCGAAATTTTTGATTTGTGCTAAAAAATCCTGAAATTTCTAAAAACCTAAAATTTAATAAAGTAGTTTCAGTAAAACACCTATATCTCCCATTTTTCTTAGTAGAATTTAAAAATTCAAAATAAACTGGAAATATTAGAGCATGAGGAACAAAACTCAAAAATCATTTGTGATAATGTTCTAAAATGAAAAACTTGCATGCATAAATGTTTAAAACAAGAATAAATCTTTTTTTTTTGGCGAAAATGCGACTTAAATCTAAACATCGTTATTATTTATAGTTCATGAAACATTAATGCATTTGTATATTTAATTATAAAGTTATGAAATTAAATGAAGATGTCAATTAATTTTACAAATACCTTGATATTTGATAAAGTTAAATTATTCATTTTGTAGGTAATTGAAATTGTTGCTAACTATAACTACTTGTTGATGTCACCCATGTGATGAGTTTAATCTGCTACCATTGGTTTTTGAGGATGAATCTTGACCATTGATCATTTGTAATTGATTTTTTAAGTCTTATATTTTATAAATAGCTCAAAAGTGTTCATTTTACAAGGAGGGGGAAAAGGAAACAAAAGGACAAAAATAGGGGAGCTCCAAGAGCTCATGGTTAAAACTTTTATAGAAAGCAACTAAGTGATCTGAAATCCCTTCTGGAAATTAGACTAGGTCTTGAAATTATTGATAACTAGGGGGCATGTAATTGGAACATTTCCAATTCTTGTTTACTTCATGATTTCATGTTGTCTAGATAGTGAAATTGTTTGCCTATACTTGCAAAGATTGTAAATATGATATCAAATGAAGGTAATTCCCGATTATAAATCATATGACTGCACACTTGTCATTTTCCTTTGAAATATCAAGTTTTATGCTGGATACAAGTGCATTTGAAGCATTTATTTAGAATGATAAGTTTTCCTTTAGAGATTTGCACCATTTGTGTGTAATTCTGACAAGGTTTGGTGAAGCACAGGCTGGTAAATGATATCTTTTTATAGTTTTGAAGTATATTTTTTAAAAATCACTATAAAATTGGATTCTCTAACCCTTTCTCTTTCTTAACCCTTTCCTTTTTTTAATTTTATCTTGAGGTTTGAAATCCATAAAATTCATAGATTTTAAAGCATCATAAATAATAAATTTGATGATAAGAAGTGGTCTAAAATATAAACGTAATCATATTAGAGATCTTTGAACACTATTTAAGGTTGATTTTGTGAATCTAAAAAATATATTCAAAATCTAACCTTGCTTACAAATCTCATGTGTAAGTCCCTTTGTAAAAATAGTTTCACAACAAACTCTGAGTAAAGCTTCCACAATCAAGGCCTGACTAATAGAACCTTGGGATGATTAAATTCTATCTCAAAATTTGATTTTCTTTCAAGAGAGGTAAATTTATTCATGAATTTTATTTGTATAATATGTGACTAACATCCACATCAACACATCCCTCTAGATATCTCACTATATCTTTTCCTCTCCTCCCCCTCTCTCTATCTCCCCTATCCCTCTAGATATATCTTTGTATATCTCCCTCTCTCTTTCTCTACCTACCTCTCACTCCCTTTCTCTCCCTCCTTCACTCTCTACTTTATGTCACCTCTCTCTACTTACCTTTCCCTCCATCTCCCTCTCTCTACCTACCTCTCCCTCCATCCCTCTCTCTCTAATCTTATTTATCTCACATCTCTCTAGATATCTCTTTATATCTCTCCTTCTCCCCTCTCTCTACCTACCTCTCACTCCCTCCCCCTCTCTCCCTCTTTACCTCCCTCCCTCCTTCCCTCTCTACTCCTCTCTCTCCTCTCTCTCCCCTCTCTCTCTCTTCTTTTAAAGATAGAGATGGAGAGGGAGAGGGAGAGGGAGAGGGAGAGATAAAGAGAGAGTTGGAGGAGATAGGGATGGAGAGATATGGAAGAGATAAATATATAGAGATGGATAGAATGAGAGAGGGAGAGACAGACAGATAAAGAGAGAGTTGGATGAGATATGGTTAGAGAGATATGGAAGAGAAATATATAGAGGGATAGAATGGGAGAGGAAGAGACAAAGAGATCAGGAGATAGAGATAGAGAGGGAAATAAAGATGTAGATATACAGGTATAAGAAGAGAGAGAGGGAGATATATATATAGAGAGAGAGAGGAGAAGAGAGGTGGGTATATATATATATAGAGAGAGAGAGAGAAGAGAGGTGGGTAGATAGAGAGAGGGAGATATAGAAAGATATCTATAGGGATAGAGAGAGGGGGAACAAAGGGAAAGGTAGATAGAGAGAAAGAGGGAGAGATATAGAGAAATATCTAGAGAGAGATAAGACATATAAAGAAGTAGAAAGGGAGGGAAGGAGAGGTGACAGGGAGAGAAGTAGAGAGGGAGGGAGGGAGAGGTAGAGAGAGGAGAGGGGGAGAGAGGTGACACAAAGAGAAGTAGAGAGGGAAGGAGGGAGAGAGAGGTGACACAAAGAGAAGTAGAGAGGGAAGGAGAGAGATAGGGAGGGAGGGAGAGGTAGAGAGAGAGCGAGAAGGGAGATGGAGAAATATAAAGAAATATCTAGAGGGATAGGGAGAAAGAGAGAGAAATAGGTGAGATAGAGAGAGAAGTAAAGAGGGGAGGAGGGAGAGAGAGACAGTAGGTAGAGAAAGAGAGAGAGGGGAGAGGGAGAGATATTCAAGGAGAGACTTGATGATGCTTTTGAATATTTACAAAGTTACCCTTAGATAATTATAAGATGATAGAAGCCTACTAATTATTGGAATTTGACTAAGTCTAAAAATTATGGTTTGTAAGACATAATAACCAGGCCAAAATAACCTTGGATAAAATAATCCGGTCACAATAACCTAAGGACAAAATAACCCAAGCCAAAATAATCCATGGTCAAAATAACCCATGGATAGAATATCCCTGTAAGAATATAGAGAAAGGAAAACAAAATTTATAAATTACATGTATACTAGCTTGATCTAAAATGACCATGGGTTATTTTGTCCATGGGTAATTTTGACCACGAGTTATTCTATCCATGGGTTATTTTGTCCTTGGGTTATTATGATGGGGTTATTGTGTCCAAGGTTATTTTGGTCGCTTTATTATGTCCGGATACCAAAATTATAAGATCTTTGAAAACTTAGAATTTATATTATAAATGTTAATTTCATGTATATAGTTTGATGAAGAGGGAGAGTGTGAGCTATGTACGGAAGTAGACAGAGGTAGGAAGAGAAAGATATAGATCTATTTTTCCTTCTTGGAAATGTGAGTGCATTATAACACTCGAGTTATAACAAAAGAACACTATAACACACTCATATTATTACCTAATTTGGGATTTTTTAACCCTTAGAATTGGATTTCCCTTGGGTATCTAACCCAAAGGATTGGACTTACATGCCAACAACCATAGATGTGGTTTTAGTAAATTTTGAAAAAATAACACAATGTCGAGCATGCTCTCCATCGGGTTTGCATGTCTTTTAGTGTCAAGTTAAAAAAAATGACATAGTAATGTTTAGCTCCCTCTTAGCTTTCTAACCATGTAATTTTTTTCATTTCAAATATTTTAAGGTTTTGATTTTTAATTTCTTTTGCTAGAGTCTCCATTTTTTGTCAAAAAACTTATGTGTTATTTTTGGCTTCATTTTTTTTACCCATTCATCAAAATTTGAAATAAATTGATTTTTTTTTTAAATAGGCTCTATTCTTTGCACATTCAAAAAATTAATAATTTTCAATTAGTTTCTATAGACACTTAAAAATGACTAATACATTTTCATCTTAGCATTTCATCATTATCCTTATCATTTCTTCTATCTATACTAATTAAATAATATTTAATTATTTAAGCTAATATTTTCCTTTTTTCATCCATAATAATATTTAATTATTTAATTATCTTAATCTTTTAATCATATTTATATTAATTAAATAATTCTTACATATTTAATTAATTTATCACTTATCATTTTCCCTCCAAGATTAATGAAAATTAAAATTTAATTTATCTTTGATCCTCTATAATTAAATAATTTTCAAAAAAAAAAATAGCTAATACTCTTTTAAATAAACTAAAAAACAATCTATTTAAATTAAATATTTTTCTCTTAGTTAAATCATTTTCAAAAATTATTTACTTAGGTAACACTCCTCTTTTAAATAAATTTAAAATTATTTATTTAAATTTAAAAAAAATCTCTATAATTAAATAATTTTAAAAAATTATTTAATTAGCTAATACTCCTATTTTAAATAAATTAAAAAATAATTTATTTAAATTCATTTTTTTCTTCTATAATTAAATAATTTTAAAAAAATATTTAATTAGCTAGTACTCCTCTTTTAAATAAATTAAATATAATTTATTTGAATTGCATATTTTCTTCTAAAATAAATAAATAAATATTTATTTATTTCTCCAACTATCATTTTGAATTGAATAATTTTATTTATTTAATTCTTATAATCTTTCCCTCCTTCATCAAATTCAAAATTTGGATCTTACCTTGTCTTGAATTTCCTTATCCATCGATCTTGCAAATCAATCTTCACTATTGATCAAATGTCAAGTGAAGCATTGAAATAATAAGCTTTCATTTCATTCATATCTTCTAGCACTTTTATTGTCAAAATCCCCCTAGCACTTTTATTATCAGAAATTGCTATCAAGTATTCAAGCATTATCAAGCACTATCAAGCACTATCACTATCAAGCATTCAAGCATTATCAAACACTATCAAGTATTCAATCATTATCAATCATTATCAATCATTATCATTGCATCATATCATTATTGATATTTCAATGTTTGATTCTTTAAATAGCAATCAACAATGGAGCAAATCAAGATCTTAACTATGATGAATTTGCTTGTTATCTAAATTTTATATTATGGGCCAATATTTTGAACTTCAATGTGTGATTGTGAGAGTGTGAGTTTTGCATTGTTGATATTGTTGTTATCTAAATTTAATATTTTGAGCCAATATTTTCATCATGCACAGTTTCCAAAAAATTAGGGAAGGGGGTACACTCAATTTTTATTTTTCAAGATGTTTCCACTTTGAAAATTAGTAAAAAAATATATATTCATTAAAAAATTAGTAGAAAAATCAAACATAAACCACATGGTATTAGCTAAGTTTTCACCAAAATAATTTTTGAAATACTAAAAACAAGTTAACATTTTAGGGGGGGCACACTTCACACTATGTTCATTTTTTTGTTGGTAAAAATAGGAGCACTTTGTGTGGCTCCGATATTTGAACCCCTTAATCTCTGTTATTTTTTTAAAAAAAAAAATTAGAAAGTAGATTTAGAGCACTACGACTTGTTCTTATTGCATCTTCAAATTTTGAGCATAAATATTTTCAATTTCTCATCCAAGATCAATTTTTCTCAATTCCAAAAAATGTGACCACTTAGACCCCCTTTTGGTCCCCGATTTCCTTGCACATACCCCACACTAAAGAATTTATTAATTGTGTTAGCTTACAAGAGTATGAAGTGTACAAATATAAAATTATTTTATAGTATGAAGCCTCTTTTTTTTTAAGATTTAGGTGTTATTGGTAGTGATGACATGATTGCACTTGATTTCCTAATTCATTATCCTAAGTATACACTTTTTAGTGGGATTTGAAAAGGATGAGATATTTTTTTGAGGATAATGTGATTTGATTGGTGCATCCCATTCAAATGACTTGCTTGAGTTTTAAAAAAAATTGATGGGATTTGATTGACAAACTCCTCATTTTGTACCAATTCAATAGTTAGGGTTTTTATAAACCCCTAACTATGAGTTGTTTTCTTGATATGACTAGTGCTTAGAATTTTATTGATTTAGTGGATTATAAAGACTTTCATTTTTTGGTTCAATGAGACAAATATGTTAGCCTTTATAAACATGAACTATCTTTTTTAAACTTGAATAATATAAGCAAGTATTAGAGTACTATTTTTTTTATTCCAATATGTTTTTCAATCAATCATTTTATTCAAAGAAGGGATGCTAAACTTGAATTTTTGTTAATAGAAAAAGAACCATACATTTGTTTGGTAGCATGAGTTTTTTTTAATTGATCAATATTTACACAAATATAATGAAATATAGTAGATCATTAGAAAATGTTTTTTATAAGACATGTGTATTGACACTTCGTTTTCCCAAAACTTTAAGTTGTCAGAAAAAAATTATAAATTTTTTTTTTAGCTTAATTAGTTTTTCATAGGCAAGATCCTATTTTGGATTTGGTCTACAACCTAAAGCTTTTCTAGAATATTGTGATGCCCACAAGGGATAAATCTCCTCAATTAAATTCATTGTTTGCACATTTCCACACTTTACCAAAAATATTGTGTAGGTTCTTGGACTTTATATTATGATTTATTTTATTATCTTGTTGTAAAAGTTATCCTTGGATTGAGGTTCCACATTTGATGTTGTAAGGGTCTCCTAAGTATAAAGGGAGAACTTGGGCATGTGGTTTGCACTCTATAGTAAGTGAGAAGTTACTTTAAGTGTTAGCTTGGAAGGTAAATTTTAAATTTCTATTGTGGAATATTTTATCCATTATTATTTATATTTTCAAGTCGGGAATAGATTTTATTTATGGGCTTATATGTAGTGTTATCAAAATGTTTAATACAATTAATTAAATTTATTTGTAGGCTATATTAAAATACACACATAAGTGCATTTTTCTTACCCATAATATTTTTGAAGTGCAAAATTATGTCCAAGCGATTGAGCTCACTTAGTTAAAGTATTGAGTTCTCATTGTGGAGACCCAAGTTCAAATCCCAAAGGGGTATCTAATATTGAATTCTCAATTATGATTTTTGGTCTTCCATATAAATAAAAATCTGGTCAACCTATGCTTTGATTAAATATATGGAAATAATAAAATAGGGAGGAATTTTATTATTTGTACTAACATATCAAAGGATGTACAAGGTAATTTTTTATTCATTATGTGTAATTTGAGCCTATAGGGGATGAAGTTACTCATTTTAAATCCATTGCAATTCATAATCACTAATAAAATCTATCTTTGACCCTAATTTTATATTATTAGCTATATAGTAAAATAATCAAACAATTTGTTAGAGTTTCACAAACTAGCTGCTTGCAAAGGTTTTTGAACTATTTTACAACATGCATTAACAAGGCTTGAATAATATTTCATTTTCTAGCAATTTTGTAATATATTTTACTAGACTTTCCTAGAGGCCCAAAGGCATTTTGAACTTGTAATTTTTTCTATGGAATGAAGTTGGATCTATCACACCCCTAGACATAGTTGTCTTGTGTTACATTGCAAAGCGCTAGGAAATGACTAAGGAATTTAAATAAGGAAATATTTTAAAATATATAAAAGAATTTTTTCATCCAAGTAGTGCCTCAAAGCTAAAACGATTATACACTAACTTTGGAGAGTTGTGAAGCATTCGTTCTAAAGTAAAAAATATTACAAATAGTGAAGAAATGTGTGGATGCATTCTCACTAGCTGGGAGTGTTCTTGAGATTGTTTAGTGTCTATGCATCATCTAATTTAGAATTTATTTAAGCCATTAATGGTGCATCCAAATTAAAAGATCATATACTCTCAAAATAAAAATACTGAAGTAGTTCATGATCTCTATCAATATATATTTTGTATTGAACATATTAGTTAGGAGTGTCTTTTGACTGTAGGATGATAATATTTTTTGCAATAAAATTGGCTCCTAGTCTTTTGCCCATGTCTTCAGCTTCATAATGAGTATACTCTTATTAGGGTTTATTATAAAAATTGTTACAACCCTTCATTTAGGTCTTAAACCCTAAAAAACCCTAAGCCTAGGTAAGTGTTGTTACTTTTGTTATATTCATGCATTGGCTTCCTATTGCCCATTGTTGGTACATTAAGTCACAACATTATGTCTTTAATTTAATCTGTTTACCGACCCCTCATGCCTAAGGTTACTATGATCCTAATAAAATGCTACTCCTAATGTGAGATGCAAGATGAAGAACTAATAATGCAATGTGAAGAGAAGTAACAAGATAAAAGGGCACCTCAATAAGATTAACCTAAAAAAAAGTGAAACAAAGGAGATGATTTAAAACAAATACTGATTTAAGTGTGTTATACCTTTCCTTTGTTGCTCCTTCCTTGGTTGGCCCTTTGATGCTTCAAGAATTGTGTGCTCCTTGGATGGCAATGGATTTGAAAGAATGCAAGATGAATTGATGGTGCTAAATGCTATGGTAGATGAGAGCTTGAATGGAAATTTTGCAAGAGTTTTGTTGCAAAAGACTTGATTGTGAAAAATGAGGGAATTGAAGGGGTATATATAGGCTAAATTGAATTTTCTAGAGAATTCAACGGTTGGGATTGATCAAACAAAGATCAAGATGAAGGGCTATGGTGAGTTGAGGACTCACAAGCCCTCATATCTTGACATGTGGAAGGTGAGATGTCTTAGGGTGGAGTGATATGGAAATGAGGTGGATCTTGGGGGATGAGAAGATTCCTTGGAGGAATAAAAGTGAATTAAAAATTCACAATGATTGGAAGAATCTAGTGGATAAGAGAGGGTTTCCAAAAAGCTGGAGATTTGTCACATGTGGGTGATGTGACAAGTCCAAGGTTTTAGAAGCCCTTGGCACATGTGAAGTGACAAGTCAAGGCTTCTAGAATCTTGCATGGGGGATGGGGAAGACCTTAGAAAGATAAAAGTGAATTAAAAATTCACATGGGGAAGAGAGGAACCTTAGGCAAATAAATATGAATTAAAAATTCACATGGGGAAGAGAGTCCAGGCTAAAAATGGTAAGTGGGAAGGTTGACTAGAAAAAGTAAGCCAAATGTGGCTAATGATTCTGATTAAGGTTGTGCAAATACAAGATTAGGATAATTAATGAGAGATTAGGGACAAGTGGGAGATTATGGAGGATGTGACACTTAATATTGATTAAGTGGTGCACATCCTAATCACAGATTAATTAATTTAATCTGGATTAAAAGAGGGTTATGGAGAATGTGACAAGGAGAGAGAAAAGAGGAATTAAGAATTGGTTTTAATCCAAATAGGTTAAATGACTAAATTAAATAATTTGTCATATTTATTTAATTTAGAGAAGAAAAAGGATAGGGTAAAGTATTTAATTTATTTAATTACATACTTTAGGAACCTTAGGCAGAAAATGAAATAATGATTAAATAAATTATTTAATCACTATTAATGAAATAGATGAATAGAGTAGACGATTTTGACCATGTAGAAGTGGTCAAATTTAGATGTCTATATTTTTCCCCTCTTCGAAGTACTGTTACAATAACCATGCTTCGAAGAAAAGAAAGTGCAAATGACTCTATAGAGGAAGTAACCGGAAGATGATGCCCCAGCGTAGGACTTGAGCTGTCCAATTAGTGGTGAAATGGATGAAGATGCCCCAATCTTTGAAGGGATTGATTATGGCAGGAAAAATGGTAAATGTGAAGGGTATGCCCCCTCGAGAGGGTGACGAGGGAAAATAAAAGGGTCTCGGGCAGCATCTCGATAGGAAGAAACGGATGGTATGGTTCGAAAGAGGGTGAAAATTAGGCAAGTTTGTCTTTTGAATGAAGTTAATTGGACAAACGGGGTGCAAATGGCAGCCCCAGGAAGTGAAGGGATTAATCAGAGGAATAAAAGTGTAAAGAAAAGGTAAAAATACCTCTTAAAAGAGAGGGAAAGGAGAGGGGTCCCAAAAAAAAACTCTTGATAGGAAGAAACAAAGGGTATGGTTGGAAAGAGCTCGAAAAAATAAGCAAGTTTTCCTTTTGAACGAAGTTGATCCGATGCACGGTTTGCAAATGGTGGCCCCAAGAAGAAAAAGGAAAAAAACTGTTGTAGAGGGGCGAATTTGCCCCACTACAGAAGGGAAAATACGTCCCGGGAGGGCGGGTATGCCCCGAGAGGGCGAGTTCACCCTGGGAGGGCGGGTACGCCCCGGGAGGGGCGAGTTCACCCCGGGAGGGTGGGTACGCCCCGGGAGGGCGAGTCCACCCCAGGAAGGGACGAGTCCGCCCCGAGAGGGCAGGTCCATTCCGGGAGGGCAAATCCACCCCGAAAAAAGGTAGAAGAGTGGATGAGTGATGAAGGATGAAGGGATGATGGAAGGGGAGAAAAGATGAGAGATGAGATGATGAAAGGGAATATGAAAATGATGATGTAAGTTGATGGATAAGAAATGATGATAAGCGATGGGAGATAAAGGTGAGCACAAAAGAAATATGATGTTGCCCTAGGCAAGCTGCAGAAGTGCAGATACGGCCTCGGGATTGCTGCAGAAGTGCGTATACACCCTCGAGATTGCTGTAGAAGTGCGTATATGCCCTCCAATTGCTACAGAAGTGTGTATATGCCCTTGAGATTGTTGAAGAAGTGCGTATATGCCCTCTTGATTGCTACAGAAGTGCGTATACACCCTCTTGATTGCTGCAAAAGTGCGTATATGCCCTCCAATTGCTGCAGAAGTGTAGATACACCCTTCTGATTGCTGCAGAAGTGCGGATACACCCTCCAATTTACTACAGAGGGGCGGATGAGTGATGAAAGATGAAGGGATGTGGGAAAAGATGAGAGATGAGATGATGAAAGGGGATATGAGGATGATTAAGTTGATGGATAAGAAATGATGATAAGCGATGGGAGATAAAGGTGAGCATAAATGGATGCAAGGACATAGATGATGGAGTGTTGTTTGATAAGGACATGATATATCCAAACACAACACAAGGATGGGGAATGACACATCCTGATGAGGATGAAGATGAGGATGAGTGTTGTTGACGAGGGAATGATACATCCCAAAACAACACAAGGATAGGGGAGGATACATCCCACTGATGATGAGGATGAGGATGAGCGTTGTTGACAAGGGAATGATACATCCCAAAACAACACAAGGATAGGGAAGGATACGTCCCGATGAGAGTGTTGTTGATGAGGGAAGGATACATCCCAAAACAACACAAGGATAGGGAAGGATACATCCCATAGATGATAATGATGATGATGATTGGATCAAGGCTTGTAGCAAGGCTAAGACCAAGAGTGTGATTAGATTATTGGAATGGATGAGGATGGGGGAGATAGGGAAAATGAAATGCAATCCTAATGCAATTTTCCATCCGTAGAGCACTGAGTTTTTCTATAGCATAAGACACCAGGCGTCAAGTTATGTAAACCAAGACGGATTAGTGTCCAATGCATAAAACAAACAAGAAGGCTATCCCAACACCCCAAAGTCACGATAACTTTGGTCGGGCTAGGTATTGGAATAACCACAAGCACAAAAGGATGCCCCAGCGTAACACAAGACCTCAGGGATCTTGGTGGGTACTACATGGGACAACCAAGAAGACAGAAACATAAAAAAGAGATCAAAAATACACCCCTATGTTTACGAGTCAAAGCACACCATGATATGATGGATCAAAGCGACCATGACAAGTGATGATAGGGAGTTCAAATGATAAACACAATTCAAAAGCATCAATAGATCAGAATCAATTTCACACATCCTTTGCCATAGGATCAAGATGATGGATGGGGTTGATGAGGTCTGTTAGGAAGGATACATCCTGTTGAGATCGATGATGGATAGTAAACTAAAAGATCGATATGACGCAAGATACTAGAAACCGATTGGATCTTGTGATACAAATGACCTTTGTTTGTAAGCACCAACTAGGATAGGGACATACTTGATGACACAAAAAGATAACAAGATGACAAGACAATAGGACTAACACACCCTAAAGACCTAGGGGCTCGAGGGTTGATCAAATATCAACCTTGCCTACGTGAAAGCGCAGAGCCCTCGTAGTTCAGGAAAAGACCATGGTAAAAGTGGAAAGAGGATGATGAAGACAAAGGATGGAGGAAAAAGACTAGACAAAATGCTCGGGGGGCGGATCAAATGATTGACCTTGCCTACGCAAAAGCGCAGGGGCCACATAGTGTGACACAAGGCCAAAGATAAACGATGAAAAAGGACAAGATAGACAAAAGATAAAACCCCAGGGGCGGATCAAATGATCGACCTTTCCTACGTGAAAGCGCAGGGGCAACGTAGTTCGACAAGAGATCGATGACAGACAATGGATAAAGGATGATGAGATGACCAAGATAAATGGATAAAATGATGGAGCGGATATGATAAGCCAGGATAGGTCGTGCGGATGGGATGGTCGATATGTGGGATGTGGTTTATGCAAAGCTCAGTGATGGGATAGTGATCTACATTATTAGAATATGAATTGGAAAGATGAGCGATGAAGATGTGATAAAGAGGTGGTAGATAGGAGGGATGAATTATGATGTGAATGGCATTGGGTTGCATGTGGGTAGCCTAGAGCTAGATACCAATGACAAGGGATAATAGAGGGAAATGAATGGATGGATAAGAATATGCTAGGATAGGTGGATAGATGAGATGAAAATTGAGAGGATATTGTTAAGATAGGAATGATGATAGTGAGATAGCTAGATACCAATGACAAGGGATGATGAGATAGAGGGAAATGGATGGATCGATAAAGATGGGGAGATAGAAAGATGCGAGGATAGGCGGATAGAGGGAGACAAAATTGGAGGGATGGAATGGATTATTGGATGGATAAATGGATGGGAGGATAAGGATTAAAAGGTGGAAAAGGACTAGTGGATGGGTAGATAGGAAGATAAGGATTTGGTAGATGGAAGGGATGACTGGATGGATAAATGGATGGAGAGGTAAGGATGGGCAGGATAGGATTTCTTTAGGAATGGATGTACGATGTCTCAAGGACTAAGACACAAAGAAGGAGATGCCCCCACTCTAGATGTGTCATGTGTGATGAGGCAAGAGGGAAGGAAGATAGATGCGGGAGTGAGATGGGCAATGGAAGATAGATAGAGGTGGATAGGATGCATGGACAATGGAAGATAGAGAGAGGTGGATAGGATGCATGGATAATGGAAGATAGAGAGAGGTGGATAAGGAATATGATAGTGTATGGATGAGGGGAATGTATGCCAAGAGGTGTCCAAAGCATGTATATAGGTTTGCCCCTACATTTATCAAGATCACAAGGAAGATGCAGAGAGTGGGATAAATGGGATAGGATGGATAGGATGCGAAAGATAGGCAGATGTAGGAGATGGAGGAAAGGAATGCGTAAGTGGATGTTGCCCCCAATCATGGAAGGAGACTAGATGCGGAATTTACGCATGATGCCTGTTTACCAGGTTTTCATCATGGTACTTATCCAAGGCGCTTGTTTGCCAAGTTTTCACCATTGGACGAATGATTTTCTCTTTACTATTTTTTTTTGTTTTTTGTATTTTTCTGATTTTTTGATTTTTTTGTATTTTTTGGACTAGGATGTGGATGAAGATAGATAAAGATAGGGAGATGGATATGCGTATTTTAGAGGATAGATGATAAGGATATGGATGGAGGACTCATGCAGCAAGTTCCATATGAGGTAATAAGAGCCCGTGTGTAAAGTGACTAGTGAATGTTGGTACAACCTTAGTAGGAGAAATGGATTATGCAAGGGGATGAATCAAAGAGATTGGACAGGGGAGATAGGGGGGATAGTGGATGGGGTGTTTAAAAGTGTATGGATGGAATGATGGAGTGGATGTGTGATAGGGGATTGTGTTCTGGACCAACATCGGCACATGTGGTGGATGTGAAAAGATAGGTGGAGGAATGGATGGAGAGGGTGGTGATAATGGAGGAGTTGGGATAGTAATTTTTGGGATGTAGGGACCCAAAATAGATTTAGGAGATGGAGGAGGTGAAGGATTTTGTGGGGGAATAGCAACTTTGGATGTCGTTATGGACTTTTCAATTGAAGGTATGACACCTTTTTTCTTTGGGATCCACATGGTTTTTATTTTTTCTTTGGTGGGCCTTTGTGGCCGTTTGGATTGATTTGGATTTTGGACTTGATTTTTCTTTTCTTCAACATGTCTTTTGAAGGGGACATGAGGAGCTTTAGATTCATGTGGACAGGCGGATTTATACATTTTTGCTTTGGCATCCAAAGTGCTTTTAGTAGCAAGGGGATAGATGCGAGGAGATGGATGATGGGGAGCGATGGAGGTAGGGTGATAGGGGTTATGTGTAGATGGAGAATGTGTAGGTATGTGCCTTTGTTGATCCTGATTAGGAGTTATGAAGGTAGGATGTTTATGTTGTGTACGAGGGAGAGGGGGTGGATGAATGAAAGGATGAATAGGATAAGATGGAGGGGGTGATTGTGGGATATAGGGACCCAAAATGGATGGTGTATATGAAAGATGTGTGGGGTTTGATGGAGGGCTATAGAAACCCATAGTAGATGGAGGATGAGCAATGATGGATGGAGGGACATAAGGACCCAAAATGGATGGAAAGGATGAGGGAGGAAGATGGATGGTTGTTTTTAGGTAATATGATGGAGGAAGGGGGATGGTGACAAATGACTTGGTAGAGCGATGGAAAGTACCTCTTGTGCCTTTAGAAGAGGATCATTTAGGATGTACAGAGGTTGTACCAACATCTTTAGAGTGCGGGTTTTGGGAGATATATCCAAGACCATGTGTGCCTGGATGTTCTTTGACTTAGATGGGCTCTAAAGTACCTTGCTCATGAAGGCCTAAACCTTTTCCTTGATAGTTCATGTTTTGTAGCATGTGATTTATGGTAGGATGCTTATTCTCTTGGAAGCATGATGCGAGCACATTAGTAGGTGGAAGAGGTAGGGTGGTGCATACGCGTTGTTTTGCTTTTGTAAGAAGGCCACCATAGATAAGTGTAATGTGACCAAGGTGGTACGAAAGTGGCATTGGGATGGTAGGACTAGAGGGCGATGAAGGATCATGTGATGGAGATGAGGGGATAGCCGCATCAGGAGGAATGAGTGATAAGGGATCAGGAGAGGAATTGGGGAGTATGATGGGATCTGGATTTATGGCAGTGGATGATAAGGGCTCATGAGATGGAGTGATTGGATCGTGAATGCAAAGGGAATCATGGGATGGAGTGGATGAGCTAGTGTGATCTTGAGATGGGGTGGATGGGGGATTATGATCTTGGGATGTAGTAGATGGGATGGTAGGATCTTGATTTGGAGGAGGGGATATGCTTGTGTGCTTTGGACCAAGCTCTTGGCATGACTCATCTTGTGGGGGATGTATGATGATGGAAGAGTGTTGGAGGGACTCCTCAATTGGGGGAGCTAGGAGGATGCAGGATTCATGAAGGTCATGGGTTTGAAGTTTGTGAATATTAGGACTGGGAGGAGGGGATTGGATGTCTTCAATGGATTGGGTGGATCTAGTAGGAGAAGATGGGATTTCAATGGAGTCGATGGGTTTGATCGACTCAACTGTTTGGATGGTGTCGGGAACGATGATGGGAGGGATAGGTATAGGATGGAGGAGGGCCTCATCACTAGTGACAGTACATGATAGAGTGGGAGGGCATGGCGTCTCTTCTTGCATGAGTCCTTGGTCAAAATTTGGAAGGGATGTAGGATTAGGTAGAGTGATGGGAATGTATGGAGGATCAGGATTAGGGATTGGTGGATTAGGATTAGACATGGGGATGGGATTGGATGTAGGATTAGGAGGAGATGGAGGATGAGGATTAGATGAAGGGATGGGAATGGATGGAGGATTAGGGATTGGTGGATAAGGATTAGATGCAGGGATGGGATTGGATATAGGACTAGGAGGAGATGGAGGATTAGGATTAGATGAAGGGATGGGATTGGATGTAGGACTAGGAGGAGATGGAGGATTAGGACTAGATGAAGGGATGGAAATGGATGGAGGATTAGGATTAGATGAAGGGATGGGATTGGATGTGGGACTAGGAGGAGATGGAGGATTAGGATTAGATGAAGGGATGGGACTAGATGGAGGACTAGGAGTGGTTGGAGGATTAGGATTAGATGAAGGGATGGGATTGGATGTAGGACTAGGAAGATATGGAGGATTATGATTAGATGAGTGGATGGGACTAGATGGAGTACTAGGAGTGGTTGGAGGAGATGTAGGATTATGATTAGATGGAGGATTAAGATATAATGCAGTGAAAGGTAGAGTGATGTAGGAAGATGTGGATGTTGGATTAGATTGGAATGGGGAGTGATAGTAGGAAGATGTAGATGAAGGATTGGAATGGGGAGATGTGGAATTAATGTAAGGGTATGGGGATGGGAGATTGTGATAGGAAGGTGTGGATGTTGGATTAGAATAGGAAGATTGAGGTGGTGAACCATTGTAGGAGGACATGTATGGTGGGTTGGTGTAGGAGGATATGGATGGTAGATTAGGATGAGAGGATTGAGATGGTGGATTAGGATAGGAGGAATATTCATATAGGGGATTGTGATAGGAATGTGTGAGTGTTGGATTAGGATGAGAAGATTGGGATGTGGGATTAAGGTAGAGGTATTGGGATTGTTGATGATGATGAGGATAAGAGGACATGGATGTTGGGTAGGATAGAGGTTGAAAGGGAGGACATGATGAATATGTCGATGGTGAGGATGTTGGATATCCCTTGTCAAGGGTAGCATAAGAATTGTTATTAGATGTGGATGAAGGCATGGTGGGATAGTTTGAAGAAGTAGTGGGATTTTGGGAGGCGATCGGAGAGAGCTTACTAGCAATGATAGCGTCAAGAGGATCTATATAACAATCTTCATGATCAACAAGATTTTCGTTATCATCATCAATGGAGTTAGGATTCCCCTTGACTACTATTATTGGTCGTGAGAGAGGGGGATAAAGATTCGTGATGGATATAGATTAGAAGGAAAGAATAGATTATGGATAGAGAATTAGGATGGATTGAAAGCTCATCCGGGGATTAGATGAAAGCTCAAATCGGGGTTGAATAAAAGCTCAGATCAGGGTTGAATAAAAACTCAGATCGGGATGATGGGATTAACGCTCAGATTAGAACTGGATTGGAGCTTAGATTTGGATTGGATTGAAGGATATGATAGGATTGATTTGGAACCAAGATCATGGGTTTCAACTAGAGGACGTAAGGTGTTGACAATCATATTTTTGCCAAATTTGGCAGTTTTCAAAATTATCAAATTTTGCCATTTTAGGAAAATTCGTAAGAATAAGTTTGAAAGTCCAAGTTTTTTCCACAAAATACCCAATACCAAGATAGGATGAATTGCCCCCTAAGATCAAAAATTTGAGATATTGATTCGAAGTTATTAACGAAAGTGTTTTTTCAAAAACTGGAAAAAAACACTAAATTGTGATTTTGAGGGTCAAGATGAAACTTTGGGGGTTCGAAAATGTGCTAAAAAGGGGTCCAACCTATCATGAATAATTGGGAATCCACATGCCAGCTCACAACGCAACCACCCGTAAAATTTCAGCCAAAACCCACATCTGAGTCAAAAGTTATGGCCTCCGAAAGTTTTTGCATAGAAGTCAAACCCTTCAAAATTGATAATTTGGATGAGGATTGGTTTGATTGGATCAATTAAGTGTTTAGGATGATCAAATGGTCAAATGGAGGCTTTGGGGGTTTGAACGGAGGTTTAAAATGATCAAACGGGTGAAACTGGTCGTTCAGCGGGGCGTATTTGCACTTCTGTAGTAAAACTGCTGAAACAGTGGGGCAAATTCGCCCCTCTGCAATAAAACAGCTGAAATAGTGGGGCAAGTTCACCCCTCTGCAGTAAAACTACTGAAATAGAGGGAAAGTTCACCCCTCTGCAGTGAAAAAGGCTGAAACATTGGGGCAAGTTTGCCCCTCTGCGGTGGAAAAGGCTGAAACAATGGGGCAAGTTCGCCCCTCTGTAGTGGGAGATGCAATTTGGTTTAGATGAGGGATTTTGGCAAGGACTTAAAATGATTCAATGATAGTTTGACTTATTAAAATTCACTGGTTCTTCACAGAAAGACACTTTGAACAAGCACAATCCTATGATTAGTGTTTTAAGGGGTATGGTCGGCAAAGGTCTTACTCTAGGATGAACAAAGTTTTTAAGGAGTCCTCGATATACGCTTGATACGTGAGGCACAAACTGTGAACACCAGTCCGTCACAAGCGTGAGTTGGGAACCCCAACCAGATACTGAAAGGCTCGAACTAACTCTTCACGTTTATCTAGGTATCACCCTAGCTTCAACGTTTCGCTAGTTATGACGCAACTGGATTGAGGTACAACTTTGGCTCTCCCCCCTTTATATACCCCGTTAGTATGCATGGTTGGGATCGTCCCTTGGGGTGATGAAATCCCCAAGTAGGTCCCTCTAAGAAGAAAACACTAATCGTTTTCAACTACCCCCTTCGAATCTACACAAAAGTGCAAAGGGGGGAGGTGAAAACAAATTAATGTCCCCTTAGGGTGATACAAATAGAACAAACACAGCAAGCAGCCAATTTACTTTCCCCTAATTATACTAAGTAAATAGATAAAACAGTAAGGAAAGATTCTCAAATAATAAAACAGAGGCCCTGCAAGCAAATGTTAGTTGTTTATCTTTTTGCCTTTTTTGTGATTTACAGCAAATCTGACTTCTCGAATGTGCTATTAAGGGAAAATTCGCCCCTCTGCAGTAAAAAACGTTGAACTGGGAGGGCGTGTTCACACCTCTGCAGAAAACAGTCAGAAAAAATGAACAACAAGGGCAAGTTCGCCCCTCTGCAGCATCCGATAAGGCAAGTTCACCCCTCTGCAGAAAACAGTCAAAAACAGCAAGGGCAGGTTCGCCCCTTTGCAGAAAATAGTCAGAAACAGTAAGGGTAGGTTCGCCCCTCTGCAGAAAACAGTCAAAAACAGCAAGGGCGGGTTCGTCCCTCTATAGAAAACAGTCAGAAACAGCAAGGGCGGATTCGCCCCTATGCAGAAAATAGTCAGAAATAGCAAGGGCGAATTTGCCCCTCTACAGAAAACGGTTGAAACAGAGGGCAAGTTCGCCCTTCTGCAGTGTCCGAGAGGACAAGTTCGCACTTCTGTGACCTGAATCTGCAAACAAGCTAACAACAAAAAAACATGAAAGAAAGAGACCCCTTTGTGGGTCCCACCGGGTGTGCCAGAAATGTGATCCTAATAAAATGTTACTCCTAATGTGAGATGCAAGATAAAGAACTAATAATGCAATGTGAAGAGAAGTAACAAGATAAAAGGGCACCTCAATAAGATTAACCTAAGAAAAAGTGAAACAAAGGAGATGATTTAAAACAAATACTGATTTAAGTGTGTTATACCTTTCCTTTGCTGCTCCTTCCTTGGTTGGCCATTTGATGCTTCAAGAATTGTGAGCTCCTTGGATGGCAATGGATTTGAATGGATGCAAGATGAATTGATGATGCTAAATGTTATGGTAGATGAGAGCTTGAATGGAAATTTTGCAAGAGTTTTGTTGCAAAAGACTTGATTGTGAAAAATGAGGGAATTGAAGGGGTGTATATAGACTAAATTGAATTCTCTAGAGAATTCAACGGTTGGGATTGATCCAACAAAGATCAAGATGAAGGGCTATGGTGAGTTGAGGACTCACAAGCCCTCACATCTTGACATGTGGAAGGTGAGATATCTTAGGGTGGAGTGATGTGGAAATGAGGTGGATCTTGGGGGATGAGAAGATTCCTTGGAGGAATAAAAGTGAATTAAAAATTCACAATGATTGGAAGAATTTAGTGGATAAGAGAGGGTCTCCAAAAAGCTGGAGATTTGTCACATGTGGGTGATGTAACAAGTCCAAGGTTTTAGAAGCCCTTGGCACATGTGAAGTGACAAGTCAAGGCTTCTAGAATCTTGCATGGGGGATGGGGAAGACCTTGGAAAGATAAAAGTGAATTAAAAATTCACATGGGGAAGAGAGTCTAGGCTAAAAATGGTAAGTGGGAAGGTTGACTAGAAAAGGTAAGCCAAATGTGGCTAATGATTCTGATTAAGGTTGTGCAAATACAAGATTAGGATAATTAATGAGAGATTAAGGACAAGTGGGAGATTATGGAGGATGTGACACTTAATCTTGATTAAGTGGTGCACATCCTAATCACAGATTAATTAATTTAATCTGGATTAAAAGAGGGTTATGGAGAATGTGACAAGGAGAGAGAAAAGAGGAATTAAGAATTGGTTTTAATCCAAATAGGTTAAATGACTAAATTAAATAATTTGTCATATTTATTTAATTTAGAGAAGAAAAGGAATAGGGTAAAGTATTTAATTTATTTAATTACATACTTTAGGAACCTTAGGCAGAAAATGAAATAGTGATTAAATAAATAAATTATTTAATCACTATTAATGAAATAAATGAATAGAGTAGACGATTTTGACCATGTAGAAGTGGTCAAATTTAGATGTCTACAGTTACCACTTAGACCCATGAGCTAAATAATTTTTCAAAGGCCTAAGTCTTATGTTTATGTCTATTGTTAACTCATTGCCCCCTTCATCCCCTAATAAAAGATAAGTTTTTTTAAGTGCACATGCCTAAAAGACCATTCATTTTCTTGTGCTCAATATGTGGAACCCACTTAAATCCTTCCCACAAGAATATTTTATGAAATTAAAGGTTTTCAGAACCAATGAAGATTTGACATATGGCACATTTTTACTAGATTTTGCAATTATGTGGAAGGTTTAATATTAAAGGCAAAGGCTGGTCATGGAACCACAAAATGATGACTCATGACATGTTAAGCATTGCTAATCACTGTGGGACCCATATGAAGACCCTTTGAGTGCTACATGGCAAGTTTTGTAGCATTTCACTATTATGTGTACCCCAAAATGGACCCATAAGCACCTTGCAAAATTGTGAAAGGACAGTGGCATGTTCCCAAAGGTATTTCATCAAATGCACCCAGAGATCAACACATGGCGTGGTTTTATTGGCATTCCACCATTCTATGAGGCATTTCAAAGAAGGCTTAAATGAAATCTGTGGAATCACATAAAATGGATATGTGTCATGTTTTAAGGCCATTAATGGGACACGTGCATATTTCTCATTACTCTAACAAAATTTATATAAAAATCAAAATTTCAAGGCACCAAAAAAGTGACATGTGGCTCAATATTAAGGAATTCCATAGGGCTCTTTGTAGAAATCTAATTTTCATGTTGTTGAGCTACAAAAATCCACCATGTGCCCAGTAATGATGTCAGCTTCTCTTGTCATGTCTTAGGTGACAAGTCCCATGGCGATGTGTAAAAGTGGTCATGCATGCATTAATTCTATTGGTGGAAGATATTTTTAACTCACGTCAAATATTTTCAAACTAGTAAAGTGGCTAGAAATCATCAAATCTTGTACTCCTACTCGATGATCAACGACTTGCATTCAAACTCAAAAAATAGGCGTCTTCATGCTCTGGCTTGTGCAAGCTGAGAGTAATGGTAGAAAAGATGGTTTTTTGTTGTGTCTTGAGTGATTTTTCTCCTATAACTGTTGTAATCAAATTATAAAAATGATTCACCTAGCATTCTAAGAATTTAAAGAGAATAATTTGTAGATCTCAAGAGAAATCAATGATAATTAGGGTTTTTAGAAGTGCAAGAACAAGTACATTTGTGACCAATAAATTTGCATAATTTATTGTGTAGGGTTTACAATTGTGAAATTCATAGATTCTAGAGTTGAAATTAGGTTAGGGCACGTGTTTTGCTATCTTGAACTATTCTAAATTGCCCTAAGTTATCATTTTAAATCTTTCAAAAACCCTAGAACCTATCACTAGAAAACCCTGGTTTCTAATTCAAGTTGTAATTATGAGTCCACCAAAGAGCCAACCATCCTCTTCAACTCCAAACAGAACCCTATACAAGGATTTAATTTCCCAAAAGTTAGGCTCATCCTTGAAGAAAAGTAAGGTTCATGGTCTTGATGCTATGGATGGCCTAGTGTATGATGCCTATAATGAGTGTAGGGATGCAAAAATCCCCATGTCTGGTTGGAAATTGTTCATCCACTAGTACAGAAAAAAATCAAAGCTCCCAAATTCAAATGTGTGGACCTATGATTTGGGGAAGTTGGTAGCACCCAATGTCTTCATGGGTGTAGATTTACTCAGACCCATTGCAACCAATTATGATGAAAATGTGAGCGTAATTAAGGATGCAACTAGATGTGCTCGTTAAAATTGATAAGGATTTTATCTCTAAGTTGTTTAAGTTAAACTTGGTTGGCTGCAAAGCCATTGATTTTGAGTCCTTCAAATAGAAATACCAACAAGATAGGAGCAGTTTCAGGGCTTAGTGGCTTCCAAAAGATAGAGTGAAGTTTTTTTATAGAAAGTCTATTAGAATCCCTCCTAATGAAGTAGAACCTTTAAAATTAGATTCCTTTGAAGATTACTTCATCAAAACTTATTATGCCTTGTGTCAGGTCCTTGGAGGGGATTCAAAGGAGACGATTCCAATCCATCTGATGTATAGGGTAGTGGACATTCAAAAATCCTTAGTCAATGATGAGTTTGATTTTACAACCTATGTTTCAAATGTTATTCACAAACAACTGATTGAAATCAAGAAGAGTAGCAAGATGATCACCTTCAGATGGTATTCATTTATTTGCCACATGTTCTTGTATGTAGGAAAGGGTGAATGGAGTTTGATAATCCAAATACATTTAGACGATGGAAAATGAAATCTTATCCTAGTCCAGTGTTGGACACATGTTTGGGACAAAAATTGTGAAGAAGCAAAATTTGTTATTTTTGAAAACTATTTTACAAGAAAGGTGCTCGCACTTTTAGGAGTTTTAGAGGTCAGACTGCAGAAAGAAATTTTGGAATTTTTAAGACCAATGGAGAGGAGGCCTAATTTGGGGATACAACACAATTGGGGAGATTGTTATCTCCATTCAGATTGTACAGTTTTGAGGGTATATGGATGCCCTATTGGACCACATCTTTTTCCAAGATATGTGCCTCTCAGGTTAGCATTTTTGGAGATCATTTGGCAATTGATTAAAACTGACAAGTTTCATATTGTTGGGTAGAAGAAAGGTTCTTTCTTCCCTTACATTATATTTTTTGTCGACTTTAGCTTAAACAAGGAAGGGCTAGATAAATTATACTTTATAATAAAGAGATATAGGATGGCTCAGGAAATGACAAGAGCCTTTGCTCTAAAGGGTTTTATCAATCAGCTAAGAGTGAGCATAAAAGGTCAGCATTTGTGTACCAAGTGTAATTTAGTGAAGATTTCATCAGGAACCCCAAGGATGACAAGGAGGTAAATGAAATAAAAGTCAACTGGACAGTACTCAAAAAGATTGAGGATGCTAAGAAAAATAAATAAAGATGCTAGTTATCAAGGTGCACATGTAGAAATAAGAGATCTAATTGCAATAATTAAGATGATCTTGCAAAATATAGATAAAATAATTGGAAAAGCCCCGACTCTAGAAGAAAATCCCACTTATCAACCCTGTCCCATTTAACCATTCATTTATTCTTTTGAGAGAAGGAAAAAAGGGCATGTAATAAGGGAGCCAACCTAAAAATCCCCTCCTCACATGTAATTACCCCCATCTCCTCCATAAGCACTCCCTTCCCCTCCAGATGTAATCATTCTTGAGTCCCCTCCAAAGGAGAAACCATAAAAGATGAGAAGGATTGAGCAACCATAGTTGGTTGACTATCCCATTGGTCCAAGTGAAGATGATGGCATTAAGTTGACCAATGAAGAAATGAATAAAGAAATGCATTCCCCACAAAGAGAATTTGAAATAAGGTTGCCTCAAAGTAGGATTCCAGGCATTAATGTTATAGGGGGATAGACAATGAAAATTATGTTAGGGACTTAGCTTGACGAAAATTCATGGATGACAATGAGTTTGTAAAGACCCAAGAGTTTGCAGAATTTGTCTTGAGGTCCAAGAGAGAGGAGTATCTTAGGAGGTTGGAGCAAGAAAAGGCAAATGTTCCCAGAGATAAATATGAAGAATTATCTAAGAAGGTACTTGCAAAGATGAAGTTCAATGCTAGGAACATCACCCCATAAGAGGGGAGAAAAATTATGAGAGAAAGTGGGTTACTACTTGTCATAACCCAATTTTATTGCATATTAATTATAAAATGGTAAATTGAATTATTGAAGAAATTCAATATATTAAATGGAAATTTTGAATTTTTTGAATAGATTGAAAGAAGTTGATTGATGTTGACTATGTGATCTTTTGAATTAACTTATATGTTATCAAGAATTGAACTTTACTAATGATTTTTGCAAGTGCAAGTGTGTGCAGTTGCAGGGTGTCAGGTTGAAGGACATGAACATGGTTGAAGTAGGATTTTTTAGCTGGATCAAATGGTAAGCTAGATGGAATCTGGTTGCACACACCACGAATGTCATGATGACTTGCATTTGAACTATTTTGCATATATAGAAGAATGTAATTACATGATTTGAATTATCTCAATGATTGAGAATGAGTGGCTAGTAGTTTAAATTGTCTATCTAACTTCTGTGTTTTGAGAATTGGGAAGAAAATGAAAGTACGTATTTTAAAGTATGATTAAAAAAGGATAAGAGTTTCATTATGTGAAATTAAGTAAAAATCCCTTTTAGTTCAAATATTTGGATGCTCGAAAAGAAATAAAAGTTCTTTATTTAATTAAATGATAGCATATGGAATTCATAAAACTCTTCAAACAAACAATCTATACATATATATATATATATATATATATATATATATATATGTATGTATGTATGTATGTATGTATGTATGTATGTATGTATGTATGTATGTATGTATGTATGTATGTATGTATGTATGTATGTATGTATGTATAAAATGAAGAAAAATTATAAGTAAATGTGAATGAATGTCATATAAATACATACATATATATATATAAACATATACATATACATATTTATATTTATTTTAGAATTGAATTTGATAATTGATATTATCCATATTAGACTGTTTGAAATCAAATGAAAATCATGAAGGACGTGGTCTTCCATAAGCATCATGGCAATATTTGAATCAAGAAAGTGGCTGGTGGCAATGGTAATAATGCCATAATGGTAATGCCCCAACGACATGCAAAAATAATGTTTCTATTTTGAACTCATAATCGAAGGAAAAGCATAGCAAAGAGAATTGGCTGGCTCGAAGGCAAAAAGCAGGGGGAAAAAGCTCGTGGAAGAGGAAAAATTAGTGGAAAGCTTCACAAAAAGCTTGGATTCTAAGGTAAATCGATTTCTTTTGGAAATAAGCTCAATTTTATCATCATTTTCATAAAAATGCTAGTAATAGTCTTTTCATTCTACTGAATGATTCAATAGCACAATAAAAATGTAATTCTCTATTTGTGTTTGTTACGGCCTTGAGCTAAATGTTTGTGTAATGTCGACCACCTTTTAGGTCGCATGACCAAATAGACCACCTTGCTTGAATATTATCTAAGTTTAGAGCCTTATCAACTAGATTGCAGAACTAGGTTGAGGCTTAGAGCCATTAATGATTCGGTTGTCACTTGATCTTGCACGATGGTGCTAGCCATACTTTAGCTATTGAAATTCCATTTTGATCGACTATGTATTTTAGCATATTTAATCTTTGTAAAGGATCAATTATCGATCCTATGGGAGGGGCATGATACCCTGTGTTTCATTTCCAATGTATCAATACCCATTATCAGTTGGGTTGATAATGGTAAAGGGTTAAAAATAATTTCTTTAAGAATGTGTCATATGCAAGTATTTTGTTGTTTTATGATGTTGCCATTGTTCAATAAGAACGATTGAGTATTTAAGTTTGAGATTCATTAAACCCTTGTATGGTTCGATTTACAAGATCAAACAGGTTGTTTCCTTGAAATTGTTACAGATATAAGTCTACATGTCGAAATATATGGTGTAAAACCAACAAGCCTTAATGGCCATTCTCGAATGTGACCCTTGATTAGCTAGGAAAGAAATGTATGAGTCATATAATAAATAGTCCTCCTTAGAGTGACTAGTGAATGCTTTGCTTATAACCTTCAAAAGAACGAGTTATGTTAAGAACCTTGAAAAAACTTTTGAGTTTTGTCTCGTGACCAAATGATTGCTCAAGTTTCATAGCGATGAGCATGTCGATCTTAGAATCATTTTATTTATATATAGTTGCACAAAATGAATTTTCAGTAATATTATGTATTCAAAGTTCTGAATAAGGGGAATTCTATTTTCATGTTTGAAGTTGGGTTAGCCTGATTTTGTTAATGTAATTTTAATGGCTTTGCCTTGATATTGACAGATGAGTTAGCTGTAGATAATAATTGTTAATGGAAATAACAACATTGTTCATTATTTGTTCATTGTAAGATACCCTATTTTGTTAAAAACTATGAACGTTAAATTATAATGTTATCATTCTATATTTGCTTAGCTAGAAACAACATAGTAATATTGTAAACAATGAATGTTATGTTGGAAACAACATTGTTTTGTCATAAGTTGTAATTGTTCAGTTGGAAGCAACATAATATTATTGAAACAATGAATATTTTATTGGAAATGACATTGTTTTGTTGTGAAAATGTATGTTTAGCTTAAAACAGTCTTGTTCAATCACTATTTAAATGAAACAACATTGTGTAGATGCAAACCATGAACGTTCTTTATGAAACAACTTGTTTTGTAACTGTTTAGTTGGAAATAGTATTGTTTTGTTATAAGTAGAGAAATTGTTCATATATAAACTACATAGTTGAATATTACAACTAGTACGAAACAATCAGAACAACAATATGTGAGAAACTCTTAAAAGCATATTTAATTCTAGATTCAATTTTTCTTGAATTTTGACAAACGGAAACGTCAAAATGGAACTTTATTAAGTGATAGCAATCTGATTTAATGGTTTTATTCCAAAATGTATGCACAAACCAAAAACTTAAGTAGGCACATATATGTGTATGCACATAGAATCTCGTCTATGTACATACACATACTTGTGACATACCTTTTTTTTTTTTTTACTCAATCCATTTTAAAATGGATATTGCTTTACGTTGAAAGTAAACATGGGTCATGTGAATGATATGACAAAATATAGTAATGTATTGTTCCATTTGAATCATGAATCTGATTTTTGTTTAGTGAGTAAATTAGTAATCTGATTTTCCTTTTTTGTAGACATATGTGAGAAGAATATTATTTTACTTGAATAGAACAGTGATACCTAAGTAGACTAGAGCACCTCAATGTAGATGCTTCTAGAGAGTAGATAGGTGTTATGCAATATTGTATTATAGAAATTTACCTTCCAAGATGGATGCTGAAATGGAGTTTAGAGAGTATAGGTTTGATTTACTAGAACCTATTGTTTGTTGTTTTTGCAAAATAGTTAATATGCTTGGCCAAACAATATAGTAAATTTTGAATGTATGAACTTTGTGATATCACTCTTTGCCATTCCTCGCATAGATCTTGCATTTTCTTTTCTAACTTGTAGATACAAATTACATGTTGATGTATGGGTACACACTAGATTCCACCTTGAAGAATCATTCTCTTGCTAAACTTTCCATGCAGGGTCGGGTATTCTTCGAGTTGGAAGAATTTCGGGGAAGTGTAAGCTTCGTGGTTGGGTAGTAAAGTGCTTGAACCATGTTCTTGCCCACCAATGGAGGTGAGTGTCAAGAGGAACCTTAGATGTACATAAGACTATTTATTCTAAGTTGTAACTTGATGTACCTTGATGTAAAGTTTTATAATGTAATGACTTGTGGCCTTATGAGCCAAATCAAATTGGATATTGTAATCTGACTTTTGAATTGAATATACGAATCTTGACTCATTTAATTAGACATGTGTTGATATGATTGACTATAGCTACTTAGTTATGTCTTTTTAATTTGAATATATTTATGTGTCATTTACAATAATATTAATTAAATAATAATTTAGGATGGGTTATTACATTTGGTATAAGAGCTCAGGGTTCAACTCTAGGAATTTTTCATCTACCATAGTTTTGATTAGGGATAGTTGACCCTTCACCCAATTTAGTCATCTTGAGAATTGATTGAACTTGGACTGAATGTAGGTATGGGAAGGCCAAAGATAGGACGAAGGAAAGGGAGAACTGTTAAAACCTCACATAAGACTGACGTAAAGGAAGAGAATTCCAAGGTGGAGGTTCAAACTGAAATTCTCGATGACAAAACTCTAACTTAGGCCCTTACACGACTTAAGCTAGAGAGAGGCTTGAAGATTGAGGAGAAGCAAACACCTAAGATCAAAAATCTTTTTGTAATCTAGGTCCGGCCTCTAAGGTGTGGACCCAACGCACCCTTGTTGATTAAAGAGGAAAAGAGAGCTTGCGTGCTCAACCATCCTCTTTTGTAAAGTTTGATGTAAATTTAGACAAGGACCTAGAGGAATGTCCTCTTTTCGATGACAAGAAAATAGAATAATGTAACAAGAAAACTTTTGGAAATAAGGGTTTATTGACTCACCTTTAATATAAATTAAAGCAGATAATATTTTTGGTGTTTTCAAACAAAGGACTCCAAAATATGTTTATTTTGCATGAATGTGTTTCTTCTATGAGCTTGGGAAAGATCTCAAAAGAGTAGCACCGCCCAAGTTTGATGGCAAGGCTATCAAAGCAGGGTCTGAGAGGCTTGGATTATAGAGATGGAAAAGTACTTTGGGCTTTGAAACCTTTTTGATCATACTAAAGCAACATGGGCTACATATCAACTCTCAGGTGAGGCAATGAATTGATGGGATAACGAGAAGTTAGAAAGGAATCTTTAGCCCGTCGAGATCACTTTGGAACTCTTCCTTCAATCTTTTAGGAAGAGTGGTTACCATAGATTTTCTTTGACAAGAAGGTAACAAAATTTTAGAATTTAACCCAGGGGATCATGATTGTGATCCAATATTGGGAAAATTTCACCAACCTATATTGAAATATGTACCTCAATATCAGGGAGATAAACATTTTTGTATTCAAAAATTCATAATGGAATTGAGACCCCACATAGGAGATGAGGTGGATATGCATGATCCTCTTACCATGAATAAAGTCTTCCTAAAATCCACCAAACAAAAACAAGGGTAAAGATGACCAAAATCAGAAGGGCTTTAGGGAGGACAAGCCAGGAGGTCACAAAGGGCCTCGTGATGGATTTTATACTTGTGGAGGTGATCATCATGCCTCAAATTATCTGCAGCGATCGAATTCATGGAAGGAAGGAAGCTATTGACAAACTTAGCATCACCAAATCCTTACCGCAGTGGATAACAAACAAGAAGAATATATCGAGCTTCACCAATTCAGCTAACAGGTAAGCTCTATGGCCAATATGTCTCTATTTTGATTCATACCAGAGCTACTGAATGTTTTATAGATCCTAGAATAATATCCAAGATACCTATTAGACCTGGATATATGGAAAACTCATGGACAATCCAGTATGGTAATTGAGCAAAATGGAGAGTAGATACCTGTCTCTTTTATAGCGAGTTAGAGCTTCCAACCTTTCAAACTCAGGTCAACTTGTATGTGGAACCCTTAGGCTCATATGATGTAATTTTAGGAATAAATTGGTTAACTGAGCATAAGGCTATAATAAACTATGAGGATAAGGCAATCAACTATCTGGATGACTATGAAAACCTAGTCGATATTTGTGGAATGCAAAGACCCTTGGAGCTTAGACAAATTTTTGTGATGCAACTCAAGAAGGCTCATCAAAAGGGATGTGCAATTTATGTTGTGCAAGTCAGTAATCCTGACAGCAAGGAACTGTATTTAGATGACTACCCTATTCTCAAGGATTTCCAAGATGTATTCCCCAATGAACTTACGGAGTTGCCTCCAAAGTGGGAATTTGAATTTTCTATTGACCTTGTCCCAAGAGCTGAGCCTCAATCCAAAACACCCTATTGGATGACCACCATCGAACTCTATGTGTTGAAGGCCCAATTAATGGAATTGTTGAACAAAGGGCTTATAAGACCCAGTGTGTCTCCTCGGGGAGCACCAATTATCTTTGTGAAGAAGATGGATGAAATCTTGGGTTTGTGTATAGATTATCGGATGTTGAACAAGGAGACCATCAAGAACCGATATCCACTCCCAAGGATTAACGAGTTGTTTGACCAAATGAAGGGGGCAATGGAATTTCTCCAAAATTGATCTCAGGTTAGGGTGTCATTAGTTGAGAATTAAGGAAGAAGATATTCTGAAGACTGCATTTAGAACTCAATATGGACATTACAAGTTCATAGTGGTACCTTTTGGTTTGAATAATGCACTAGCATCTTTTATGAATCTCATGAATAGTGTATTCAGGGACTACTTGGATGACTTTGTTTTAATCTTTATTGATGACATCTTGGTTTACTCAAAGTCTATCAAAAAGGATGATAGGCACTTGAGGATAGTTCTATAGTAGCTGAGAGAAAGGAAGCTTTTTGGGAATCTATCCATCTGTTCATTCTATCAAGGTAGGGTGCACTATCTAGGCCATATCATTTCAGTTGAAGGAGTCTTTGTAGACCCTAAAAATATCAAGGTGATCATGGAATGGTCAGTGCCTCAGAATGTGTTAGAAGTTCGTAGCTTCATGGGCCTTGTAGGATACTATAGGAAATTTATGTGCAAGGGTGTTCCTAGATTGCATCTCCTATCACCTCACTCCAAATAAAGGGAACATGGTTTGAATGGACTGAGAAATGCAAGCAAGCATTCCAACTCTTGAAGGAGAGGCTCACAATAACACTAGTGCTGACCATCCCTGATCCTAATGGGAGATTCACAATAATTAAAGATGCTTCAGGAGAGGGATTAGAATTTGTGTTAATGCAAGACAAACAAGTGGTAGCATATCAATCAAGGAAACTCAAGCAACACGAGGTGAACTACACACCACATGATTTAGAAATAGCTGCAATAGTTCATGCCTTGCAGATGTGGAGGAATTATCTTTTGGGAAAGCCTTTTGAACTCAAGATAGATCACTTGGGATTGAGATTCATATTTACTCAACCAAACCTTAATGCATGACAAAAAAGGTTGTTAGAATTCCTTAGTGACTATGACTTCGAAATTGAGTATATAAAAGGAAAAGAGAACAAAGTGGTTGATGCTCGTAGTAGATGAAGACATCTGACAACCATGATCTCAACAAGGTCTAACTTGAGACAACAAGTGACTCAGTATCTATCAAGGGATGAGCACTATGAGAAAGTGAAGAGCGCTCTAGCAGTAAATCCTTCAAATCATCAGTTTGATGAGTATGAGATCGAATCGGATGGTATTTTGAGATGTCAAAGAAGAATGTATATTCAAGACTCTGGAGAGCTGAGGAAGTTGGTTTTAGAGGAGGTTCATAATGTGCCTTATTTAGGACACCCTAGAGTATCCAAGATGAATGTAGAGTTGAAGATTGTATTTTTGGCCTAAACTCAAGAAGGATGTAGTGGAGTATGTAGCCAGATGCTTAGAGTGCCAACGATTCAAGGTTGAGCATGCACATCCAACTAGGTTATTGTATCCTCATGACATACCTGACTATAAATGGTAGGTGATCATTATGGATTCCATACAAGTGTTGTCATCGAGCAAGAACAAGCATGATGTTATCTTGGTTTTAATTGATAAGATGACTAAGGTTGCACACTTCATTCCAGGAAACCTTAAGGATGGATTGTTGACCCTTGCCAAAAAAATTGTCTAGGAGATCTTTCACTTGCATGGAGTGCCAAAGACTATCATTTCCAATAGGGACACTTAGATGACCTCAATATTTTGGATGACCTTGAATGTTGCATTGGGAACCAAACTAAATTTCAGCTCAACTTATCATCCTCAGACTGACGGGCAGACAAAGAGGGTGAATCAGGTAGTTGAAGACCTCCTTTGAATGTATTGTATGGATCAATAGTATAAGTAGGAAGAATATTTTCCTTTGGTAGAGTTTTCTTACAACAACTCTTATCACACATCCCTAGGCATGATGTCGTTTGAAGCTCTTTATGGGTGAAAGTTTCGTACGCCCATCAATTGGGATAAATTAGAGAATAGGATCATAGTAGGACCTGAAATTCTTAAGGAAATGGAAGAACAAATGAGAGTCATTAAGAGTAGACTGAAGGAGGCGGAAAACCAATAGAAGAATTATGTCGATAAGAAAAAAACTCTTAAGTAGTTCACAATCGAGGATAAAGTTTTCTTAAGAGTTAAACCTCATAAAATTTCTATTGCTTTTGGAAAGTCTTCCAAGTTGGCCTTAAGATATGTGGAACCGTTTGAAGTCTTGGAAGTGATTAACCCAATTGCTTATAGACTAGCTCTACCACCTGCTCTGGCTCGACTTCATAATGTGTTTCATGTTTCTTTGCTTAAGCCATATTATCATGATGTAGCTCATGTGCTTGATTGGCAATCCTTGCAGTTACAAGATCCAAGAGTAGTGCTAGTGGAGCCTATTAGAATCCTAGAAAGATTCAACGTTAAGTTACAAAGTAGAGATATTGCTTAGTTTAAGGTCCAATGGAACCAGTACTTAGAAGACAATGCTACTTGAGAGAATGCAGAAGAAATAGAACGCTCCTTTCCACATTTTCTTTCTCGAGGAAGAGACTTTAATAATTTTGCTTGAATTTTTTTGAATTGAGATAATATGATGTTATATGCTTTAATTTTGAATGTGATGTTGAAATATACATATATGCTTAGATTTTGAATGTGATGTTGAAATATACAATATGCCTTAATTTGAACGCGATGTTGAAACAAACATATATGTTTTGATTTTTGAATGTCATGTTGAAATAGACATAAATGCTTAAGTTCGATTAAATAGACATCGGGACGATGTCTCTTCCAAGAGGGGAAGGATGTCATAACTCAATTTTATTGAATATTAATTATAATATGGTAAATTGAATTATTGAAGAAATTTAATATATTAAATGGAAATTTTCAAATAGATTGAAAGAAGTTGACTGATGTTGACTATGCGATCTTTTGAATTAACTTATATGTTATCAAGAATTGAATGTTACTGATGAATTTTGAAAGTGCAAGTGTGTGCAATTGTAGGGTGACAGGTTAACAGACAAGAACACGGTTGAAGTAGGATTGTTTAGTCAAATCAAACAGTAAGCTAGATGGAATCTGGGTGCACACACCACGAATAGCATGATGACTTGCATTTGAACTATTTTGCATATATAGAAAAACGTAATTACATTATTTGAATTGTCTCAATGATTGAGAATGAGTGGCTAGTAGTTTTAATTGCCTACCTAAATTCCATGTTTTGAGAATTGGGAAGAAAATGAAATTATATATTTTAAAGTGTGATTAAAAAGGATAAGAGTTTCATTACGTGAAATTAAGTAAAAATTCCTTTTAGTTCAAATATTTGGATAATCGAAAAGAAATAAAATTTCTTTCTTTAATTAAATGATAGCATATAGAACTCATAAAACTCTTCAAACAAACACTATATACATATATACATATATATACATGTATGTATATAAATGTGAATACATACATATATATATATATATGTATAAAACAAAGATCATATATAAGTAAACGTGAATGAATTTAATATAAATACACACATATATATATTATATACACACACATATACATATACATATATATATTTATTTTAGAATTGAGTTCAATAACTGATATTATCCATATCGAACTATTTGAAATCAAATGAAAATCATGAAGGAATCCCATGAAGGACGTGGTTTGTCATAAGCATTATGGCAATATTCGAATCAAGATAGTGGCCGACGGTAATGGCAATAATGCCATAATGGTAACGCCCTAGCAAAATGCAAAAACAATGTTTCTATTATGAATTCATAACTAGAGGAAAAGCACAATGAAGATAATCGACTAGATCGAAGGCAAAAATCAAGAAAAAAGAGATAGTGGAAGTGGAAAAATCAGTGGAAAGCTTCACAAAAAGTTTGGATTATAAGGTAAATCTATTTCTTTTGGAAATAAGCTCAATTTTATTATCATTTTTCATAAATATGCTAGTAGTAATCTTTTCATTTTGTCGAATGATTCAATATCACAATAAAAATGTAATTCTTTATCTATGTTTGTTACGAACTTGAGCCAAATGTTTGTGTAAAGTCAACCACCTTTTGAGTCGCATGGCTAAACGACCTACCTTGCTTGAATATTATCTAAGTTTAGAGCCTTATCGACTAGTTTGCAGAGCTAGGTTGAGGCTTAGAGCCATTAAAGATTTGATTGTCACTTTATCTTGCACGATGGTGCTAGCCATACTTTGGCCATCAGAATTCCATTATGATCAACTGTGTATTTTAGCATAATTAATCTTTGTAAAGGATCAATTATTGATCCTATGGGAGGGGCATGATACCTTGTGTTTCATTTTGATGTATCGATACCCATTATTGGCTAGGTCGATAATGGTAAAGGGTTAAAAATAATTGCTTTAAGAATGTGCCATATGCATGTATTCTTGTTGTTTTATGATGTTGCCATTGTTCAATAGGAACGATGGAGTATTTAAGTTTGAGATTCATTAAACCCTTGTATGGTTCAATTTACAAGATTGAACATGTTGTTTGCTTGAAAGTGTTACAAATATAAGTTTGCATGTCAAAATATATGGTGTAGAACCAAAAAGCCTTAATGGTAATTCTCAAATGTGACCCTTGATTAGCTAGGAAAGAAATGTATCAGTCATATAAGAAATAGTCGTCCCTAGAGCGACCAGTGAATGCTTTGCTTATAACCTTGAAAAGCATGAGTTATGTTAAGAACCTCAAAAAAAAATTATGACTTTTGTCTCATGACCGAATGATTGCTCAAGTTTCATAGTGAAGAGCATGTCAATCTTAGAATAATCTTATTTATATATAGTTGCACAAAATAATTTTTTTAGTAATGTTATGTATTCAAAGTTCTAAATAATGGGCATTTTATTTTCATGTATGAAGTTGGGTTAGCCTGATTTTTTTAATGCAATTTTAACGACTTTGACTTGATATTGAAAAGTGAGTTAGTTGTAGAAAATAATTGTTAATGGATAAAACAACATTGTTCATTATTTGTTCATTGTAAGATAACCCCGTTATGTTAAAAACAGTGAACGTTAAATTGTAATGTTATCATTTTGTATCTCCTTAGTTGGAAACAACATAGTAATATTGTAAATAGTGAATTTTATATTGGAAACAACATTGTTTTATCATAAGTTGTAACCATTTAGTTGGAAACAACATAGTATTATTGAAACAATGAATATTTTGTTGGAAATGACATAGTTTGTTGTGAAAATGTATGTTTAGCTGAAAACAATCTTGTTTAATAACTATTTAAATGAAACAACATTGTGTAGATTCAAACCATGAACGTTATTTATGAAACAACATGTTATGTAACTATTTAGTTGGAAACAGTATTATTCTATTATAAGTAGATAAAGTGTTCATATGTAAACTGCATAGTTGAATATTACAACTGGTATGAAACAATTGGAACAATAGTATGTGAGAAATTATTAAAGCATATTTAATTTTAGATTCAAATTTTCTTAAACTCTGACAAATGGAAAAGTCAAAATGGAACTTTATTAAGTGAGCATCTGATTTAATGGTTTTAATTCAGAATGTATGCACAAACCAAAAACTTAAGTAGGCACATATATGTGTATGCACATAGACTCTCGTCTATGTACATACACATACTTGTGACATACCTTCTTTTGTTTCTTTACTTAATCCATTTTAAAATGGATATTTCTTTACTCTGAAAGTAAACATGGGTCATGTAAATGATACGATAGAATATAGTAACATATTATTTTATTTGAATCATGAATCTAATTTTTGTTTAGTGAGGAAATTAGTAATCTGATTTTCCTTTTTCGTAGACATATGTGAGAAAAATATTATTTTACTTGAATAGAACAGTGATACCTAAGTAGACTAGAGCACCTCAGGGTAGATAATGATAGAAGGTAGATAGCTATTATGAAATGTTGTATTGTAGAAAGTTACCTTCCAGGATAGGTGTTGAAATGGAGTTTAGAGAGTATAGGTTTGCTTTACCATAACCTATTGCTTTTTATTGTAGGAAAAATGGGTTTTGAAGGGGCCCCAAAACCCTTTACAAGATAAGCTATTGTTTCATCATATAATCAAAAATAAAACAAGCAACCAAAAACCAATACACAGATAGCTAGAAAAAGGCACAAAAAACAAAAACAAACTAGATATTTTTTAAGAATATCCATTGCTTCAAGATCACTATCAATATTTTTTTGGTGGACATTCATGACTTCCACCACTTCATCAACAGGAATACTATCCTTTGCATTAAATTTTTTCTTGTTACGTCTACGAGTAGAAGGCCAAATATCACTAGTCATCTTATTCTGCACACTACCACCAGTTGCCATCTCTTTCATTATAGAGTTGTCCCATAGCCACTTCCTAGCCTTCTTATTCAAAAAAAATAAACCCTTGGCCTCATTGCACATTGCATGTTTACTGACCTCCACAACCTTTTCCAACTTACCAATAATACCAACAAAATTTTGCTCGTAGGAATTCTTCATATTGAGCATTTCATCAACAACCATCTTGAGAGTATAAAAAATTTGATTGACCTCTAATTGAACCTTGTTGATTTGAACCTGCATATTCAACCCCTTAGAAGAGGAGGCCTCATCAATACTATTACACACATATATAACCTGAACATTGGTGGAATTCATCTCATGAAAAACCCACTTAAAAAGCTTGAACAAGGAGAGAGAACCAAACAATATAGTCCATTTTGTACATTGGTGGAATTCATCTCATGGAAAACCCACTTAAAAATCTTTAACAAGGAGAGAGAACCAAGTAATATAGAACATTTTGTATGTATGAACTCTGTGATATCACTCTCTCCCATTCCTAGCATAGGTCTTGTATTTTCTTTTCTAACTTGTAGATATAAATTTCATGTTGATGTATGGGCATGCACCAGATTCCACCTTGTTGAATTGTTCTCTTACTAAACTTTTCATGCAGGGTCGGGTATTCTTCAAGTTGGAAGAATTTTGGGGAAGCGTAAGCTTCGTGGTTGGGCAGTAAAGCGCTTCAACCATGTTCTCAACCACCAGTGGAGGCGAGCGTTGAGAGGAACCTTAGATGTACGCAAGACTATTTAGTCTAAGTTGTAACTTGGTGTAATACTTAATGTACCTTGATTTAAAGTTGTACAATGGAATGACTTGTGGCCTTATGGTCCAAGTCAAACTGGATATTGTAATTTGTCTTTTGAATTGAATATATGAATCTTGACTCATTTTAATTAGACATGTGTTGCTATGATTAACTATAGCTACTTGGTTATGTCTTTTTAATTTGAATATATTCATGTGTCATTTACAATAATATTAATTAAGTATTAATTTAGGATGGGTTATTACACTACTACTTCTTGAATGGGATATTTCATCAACCATAACATTTGACACCATTAGGAAGTAGGATTAAGACTTGTCTTCTCTTCAAAGGATCAAGAAGCTACAACATTATCAAGATCAATGTTGAACCCTAAGTGGGAAACCCTTGCCATTTGGGCTCTTGCCCCCAATACCACTAAACCTCAAGTTGCAAAGGAAACTCGTGATATAAGTGGAGGCCTAGTAATAAAGAGGGTGTTTGACACCTTAGTTGTCGAAGCTACCACACTGGAAGTTGATAGTGCTAAATTCAGTAAGGCTACTATAGAGGCTCTCCGAGCTAAATATGACAAATTATTGCAAGATCATCTTGCCTTAATACATAGTATAATAAATTGAAAATAAAGGAGGCTCAATCAAAAACTCCTCCTCCTCTAAAAAATACACGGGGATTAAGATCTTCTACATCAGCACCAGTGGCAAATTTGATCAAGGAAAATCAAGAGCTCAGAGAGAAGATTAAGGCATTGGAGGATAAATGGAGGGATATCCGGAGTGGTCAATATGAAAATATGTTTCAAGTTGCATCAAGCATGTTGGGACACTTGATGTCTAAGATTTTGAGAAGAATAGAGAATGTTCATAGGGATTATACAAATTTGGACAAGGCAATAAAGAGGGTGGTAGGGGATAAAGAAAGAACTAGAGAAATTATGGCTAAATGGATCCCCAGAATAAATGCATTATAGGGGATGTACAAAGGATCAACACATGAGCCCAACCCACTAGAGGATATTTTTCCAACAAATAATATGGCCAAGTTAATGGCAAAAATGCAAGGATACATGGATCAATTAATAGAGAAGGCTTGAAGATAAGGATAAAACATTTTGAAAATATAGAAATTAGGATCATTCCATACATAAAAATTGAAGATGGGGAAATAAAATATTGTCTTACATGGAAAGCTCAGTTCAAGGCATTGACCCCAACCTTGTCTTTATTCATCTATGGTGAAAAAGTTTGACATATAATTATTTAGAACTAGCATGGATTAGTTGAATGATACTAATCAAATTTTAGATGATTTTGAAAAAGAGACATGGCTAATTTTTCTAGGTATACCAGGTATATGGCTAACATTGATCTAATCCTTGCATACAAATGACCATCAGAGAGGGTATATGAGGATTGGGATAAAAATTAAAATCAATTGGAAGGATTATAAGTCTTTTTACTATATACAATTAAAAAACTAAGTGACTTGGCCTTTCCAACAACTTCAAGATACAATGCACTTTAAATTTTTGAGGTAAAGCCTAAAGATTCATCATTGCAACATCAGAAAGTGGTTCCTCCATTAGTTCAAACAACATCTGTCTTCTAGTGGATTTTTCCTTTTATCTTTTGTAGGAGGGTTTTTTTGTCTCTTTCTAGGAAAATATTATCAAATAAAAATGTGACAGTTGTTCTATGGCCTACAACTTGTTTGCTCCCTTGATTCTATAAAAAGGAATTCAAGTCCATTTTACAAGGATCTTGAAAAATTTTAAGAAACAATTTTGTAATATCAATATGTATATATCCAGTTTAGGTCTTGTCAGAAAAGTATGTCAATGTGATTGATAATTTTGTATAACAATACTAACATATAGAATCCAATACTATGGCAATTTTACAAGTAATTATCTCCAATGTATCTATCTTCAACATTTATGAATAAAATGGATCAAGGATCTTTTTATATTCATCTTTGTAGTCTTTCCTGTTAATGGATGTTTCTTTCATAGCTTTTACTCAAAGAGTAAATTAATTTTATTTGTAAGAAATGTTGAATTTTCTAGGTACATATAGGGATTGATAAGTAGAATTTATTGCAAAATTTTGAGGGATGATAGTGTAATGCATTATCATTAAGCTTTGATGTTATAATTAATACTGCTACAATAATTTTTAGTTACATTTCCCTTGACTCTGTGGCTTAGGTCTAAAGCACCAATTTGTGTAATTTTTTTATTATTATAATCTTCATGATCAACAATATTAAAGAAAAAATTTACAATTCAAGCAATATTTATTATCTGATGTTATTTTCACACTATCGGATTCATAATTAAATTAAACACCGAGATCCTAGCCCTTTATATTGTTTATCTTACAAATCTTGGTCATAAGAAGAGAGTATATTTGTTTACAATAATATCTAAAGCCATTTCTATGAAATCTTAATTGATATTGTATAGGATCACCCTCCTAGGTTCTGTAGAGCCTGTAGTGTAGAGGAGAAAATTGTTAAAATAATTCTTCTATTTGTTAGCCAATCCCTTGAATGATTGAGCATAAGAATTGGCCATTCGTTTAGGTAATCTCTAGGATCCATTTGGAGCTTTATATCATAAAAAAAAAAACCAACAAATTAGCGACTTTTTTGGGGATCAAACCCAAAATCTTTGCTTTGAAAATTATTATGTTGAAGATATATAAAGAGTTTCAAATCTTGGTGAACCCAGAGGTTGATAATTGTGAAATTTGCTTTACCCATTTGAGCCACCAATAGATCGGTGACTCTGCTAGGAATTGAAATGCCATTTCGAGAATTTTTGAGATCTCTGGTTGTTTTTTGCATATTTGTGTGGGTGCCTTTCTATTGTTGTTAAATCTCAATTTCTACTTTTGTTCTTGTAATCTTCTTTGAAAAATATTTGTAAATCTTAATTCCCTTAAGAGGGTGGTGAATCTAAAAGTCTCCTTACCAATGCAAGTGAAAAGAAAAGAAATAATATCAAGAATTCATGGACAAGAGAAGGTCTCTATTCAAAAAAAATATTGAAAAGAAGTTCGAAACAAAATTGCCTCCAAAAAGGAAATCATGCAAGATCAGAGATACAAGTAAGTTTGCTCCTCCTTTTGGTACTAGATATGCTTATGAAAGTAGTAATGATGGTGTTGAAATTTTTTTATAATTTGGAATGCCTGAGACAAATGAAGATAGTATAGTTGTTAGGCCTGTAACAAACAATGAACATGTAAAATCTGATATGATGGCTAAAAAATTGAGACAAAGAGAAAAATTCCTTCAAAGAGAATTTGATGCCAAGCATGGTGTCTGAAACTTGAATCTTGGTTCACCTAATCCAAACCCTTAGGGACATGGATTATTTGATAGCCCTATTCTCCAAGAACTCACCCACTTCCCTTATACAAATCTTGTTTTGTCTCAAGTTGCTACTAGCATTGCCCAAACCACTCCTAAAACTTTAGGATCTAAAGAATTACTATAGTCTAAGATGAATTACTACAAAAGTAAATGATCTTCAAAAAGAAATGGACATAATAGAATAAATAAGATTCATAAATTCCATGAATGTTAGACATGAAATGATTTTTTTTTTGAGAAAATGAAGGCTCTTGTCAATTGAATATTTCTCCTACATCTACACCTTCAAATCCTATAACAAGTAGTAGCACCTTGGATTTACCTTTAGGGAATTCCCATACAAATACATGGAGTATTTATGTAGTAGCTAGTGCAATACCAAACTTCTCATTCAAATGATGCATCCCAAGGTCTAGTCAAAGGAAATACTCCTCAAAATACTAATGCTGCAAAGAACACAAAATCTCATGTAGATGCAAAATCGAAAAAGGCCTCTACCTCAAGAATACATGATCAAAAATATTTTCAACTACATAAAGAATTTGAATATCTAAAGGTAGAGATAAAATAATGAAAAAAATAAGAATTAAGGATGATATGCAAAAGAGGATTGATATCTTTGAAAGCATCATATGGATCTGAAAATCCTACAACTTCTAGCCTCAATTTCTAGAACCCACCTGCCACTTTTGTACAAAGTAATCCTATATTTGATCTTAATAGCTCAAATCAAATAGGTCAAACCATGCCTCAACCTAACCCAAACCTCAACCACAAAATTTGGGGGGCTATGGATAGTATGGAAACTGCAAACAATATAAATCCATTGTGAATACTCTATCAAGTGGGCAAAATGAAAACCTACAAGGAGGTCAAAATATTGTGGGTCAATAACTCAATGCTCAAGGAATTCCTTAGTTAAATCCTAATACAGGAAAGCTTCCTACAAGAAAACCTTTGCAATTAGAAAGATACAGACAATTGGATTTCATTGGTATCCTTTGATACCCTAATCTTATCCCCAATGAAATAAGGAATGTATTATTCAAATTCTTAGGGAATAATACAATTTCGGTGAAGATCATTTATGAATTTGATGAATGAATTTGAAGTTGAAGATGAAGATGTTTTCATGAATATTTTCATGCAATCTTTGACAAAGGATGTCAGGGATTAATATAGAAGTCTGCCTCAGTCTAGTATTGGATCTTGGGAGGAATTTAAAAGGGTGGTCAAAGAGCAATATGGTGAGAAAATTGATCCAAGGTTCGTTGTCAAGGAATTCACCAACATTACAAAAGGACATAATGAATTGGTATTTGAATTTAATACTAGATTCATCAAATTTATAAATTGGATTCCACAATAAATGAGACCTATTGAACATATGCGTCTAGTTTTGTATTGTACTGCATACGATCCTAAAATGGGTTGTTATTTGAGGGATGAAGATTGTCAATCTTTGAGGGATTCTTTTAGAATTGAAAATGTTACATATTAAGAATAACAAAAAAGAATTTGGGAAGGTTAGAAAAAGAGATGATGTAAAAATCTTGTAGAATCGAAAAGGACATTCATCCAAACCTACACCCACTGAGGATAAGCTTGACAAGGTTATGAATGCATTAAAATATTTGAGCTACAAGGTAGCCAAAAATGACAAAGGTTTTCTTGAAGATAAACTGAGTTACCAAAGACAAGAAAGGATGCCAAAATTGTCAGATCAGTAATACAACACAAACTGTCATAATGGAAAACCAATACATAATAACTTGAGAACCATGCCTAATAAAGAGACTCTTGATCCTCTAAAGAGGAATGATGCAAACTTTGATGATGATAATCCTTGGTGTTTGGTCTATCAATTACCTCACTCCCCTCAATAGTGTATGGTAGCACAATATGTGGAAGAACAATGGGAACCATGTGATGATTGTGACATTCCCCACAACGAGGATCAAGATGCTAACGTGATGTCCCATAGGTTATCTTTTACCCATGATAAATTTTATTTTGATGAAGAATGTATAGACATTGATGTTAATGATAGAATATTCAAATCAGATGCTTACCACCAACAAATATTCTTTGAAAATGAAGGAGAAGAAAATATGAACATTTATAATGTTGAGACATCAAATTCAGATGTCATACTTAGAAGACCTTTTGAAAAAGAGATCAAATCTCTAACAACTACTGCCATTTCTCAAGTCAAAAACAATTACAACTTGAGAAATAGAGTGGTCAACATTGATCAGGGTAAAGTTGGAAGCCTATTCATCGAGGAAAGTACTGGTGATAAAATGAATCAAAATTATTGCAAACAAAGGAAGGAATTTAGAATAAAGAATGATAGGCGATGCAAAGGGAAAAATTATAAGAAGCCCATGAATTAGGTTATTTCTCTCGTTACTCAAGTCAAAGATCAGAAAGTGGAGACAACATAAGATAAGAAAGATGTTGAGTATTTTCAAGGGGATAAAATAGGTGACAAGCAAAAAAATGGGACTAGTGATCAGATTGTAACAACTTGTGACATCCCTAAATATAATTCTATTGATATGATCCAAATTCTATCACAAGTTAAATTGTTTGTTCCTTTGTTGGAAATGATGAGAATTCATAAACACAAAGAGAAGTAAATTGCCCTTACCAATGGTTCAACTACAACTCTGATGAGAAGAAGGTGATTACCCCACCTGGAAAGGGTAAAGTGAAAACAAAAGAAGCTAAAAGTGAGGAAACTAGCAATGAAGTACCCCAAGTGTTTTTGGGTGCCACTCCAACTACTTGCCCTAAACAAGTGGATCCATTTTATGTAACTCTTTAAATTAATGACAAATTAGTGAGAAACTATATGATTGATTCAAGAGCTTCTACTAATGTCATACCTCTAGTTATTACGTAAGAACTAGGGTTACATGTGAACAAAGCATTTGAGAAATATTTTACCATGGACTTAAGAGAAGTCCATATTATTGGCATAATAAAAGATGCTCATTTCAAATCTGTTGGATTTCTTGAGAAGGACTATACAATGAATGTAATTATGGTAGACATTCCAACTTAGTATGGGATTCTTCTCTCAATAAAGTGGTCAACCCTAATTGGAGGAAGTAAGCAATTGGACTTCTCATATGCCATGATCCCTATAAATGTTCAAAGAATGTAAGATTGGATAGAGAAAAGAGGTTCCCTTGACTTATTGAGGATTTGTAGCCAACATAACATGTACACTTTATTAATGTGGATGTGAATAGTTTTAGAGTTGTAGAGGCACAACTGGCAGAAAATGATACTGCACCTGTAACTAGGGAACTAGAACTACAAGCTCAAGAAGATGACCTTTGGACCATGTACTTTGACAGTGCATATTCAAAGGAAGGATCAGGTGTAGGGGTGATTCTTATATTACCAAATAGTATTTCCTACAAGTATTAATTTTCTCTAAAACTTTAATGCACTAATAATGTTGCAAAATATGAAGCTTTGTTATAAAGACTGAATATGGAAATCAAATATAAGATTAACAAAATTAGAGTTTTTGGAGACTCGGATTTAGTTGTTTCCATATCTAAGCAATGCATGTGACTAAACACAATAGACTAAAACAATATAAAGCTATTATATGTGATACAATAGAGATGTTTGATGCATTTTCTATAAACTAGGTGAAAAGAGCAAAAAATGCAATGGATGACTTACTCACCAACATTGCTCTAAAGCCAAATGATATCACTTTTGCTGGTATTTCTAAGGTTGAGGTCCAAATAAGGACATCCATCCCAAACAACATTCAAAACTGGTAGGTATTCAATGATGATTTAGACTTGTTAAGGTTTTTGCATTGTGTGGATGAATACCAAAGATAGAAGATTAATTTCCAAGGTCTTGTTTGTTGGGAAAATGTGTCTCAACCTTGCAATTACACAAGTTACTATTGATACATAAGGTATTTTTCATACGACAATGACGGAGGGTGCGGGAGGTCCCCCCTGCGAGGGGTCTGGGGGATCATCCCTTGGCTGGGGGTCTAGGGGTAGCACCCCCAAAAGGAAAATTTTATTTATATTTTATTATTATAAATTTGGACCGTTCATCATTAGGTCTTAGATTTGACGACCAATATTTTAGCTTTACTTGCCCTAAAAGGCAACCTTATTTTATGAGGGCATTGTATTACGAATGTGTATTATGATGTATTATGAGAGTCTGATAGCGGTCGTGTTGCCTTTGGATCTATTGTTGGTGATACTCCTATTAGAAGCTTGCTTTGCAAGTATATTGTCATATTTGTGATTTTTGAATAATATATTGAGCTTTAGAGTGTGGGGTTTTTCTCCCAAAAGGATTTTCCCCATGTAAATCATTATATTGTGGTATGCATGATATTTATGTTTATTTATGTTTAAGTTTCTATAACTATAATTAAAGATCTGTAATTTTTTTGCATTATCCTCCTCTCAAGATTAGTATAGGAAGTTGTTTTGCTACCTTAGCTTCGTTACATCATGGAAGTTGTGGATGGGAAGGAGACAATGTTGGGGAATGAGATCATTCAGTTGAAGACCAAGAAAATTATGAAAGGTTTAGTATCCCTCGAAAGAGTTTTTGACAACTTTGATAAAAATAATGCTAAGCCAACCATTCCACATGTGTGAGACTTGGAAGAGATCAATTTGGGGACTGAAAATGTACCTAAGAAGGTGTATATTGGGAAGAAGTTAAACCCAAAGATTAGAATGATACTTATTTCCTTTCTCAGGAAATATAAGCATGTCTTTGCTTGGTCATACGATGACCTAAAGGCATACAAAGAAGATCTTTTCCAACATGATATCCCTCTAAAGCTCGATGCTAAGAATTTTAGGCAAAATTAAAGACCAATTAACCCTACACTAGCACCAAATATGCAACAAGAATTGATGAAGCTCAAAGATGGAGGAATCATCAAACCAATCAGACACTCCACATGGGTTTCTAACTTAGTGCCAGTTAAGAAAAATAATGGAGATATTAGATTGTATGTGGACTTTAGAAACCTAAATATATCTTCATTGAAACATAACTACCCATTGCCTAATATGGAGGTAAAGTTACAAAAAGTCGCCATTTTTGAATTATTGTCACTAATGGATGGTTTTTCAAGCTACAACAAAGTGAAGGCCAAAGAAAAAAAGTAGTACAATACTAATTTTACCATACCATGGGAATATATGCCTATGTGAGAATGCCTTTTGGTTTGACCAATGCAGGAGCCACCTTTTAAAGAGAATTGTATGTGGCATTCTCTCATTTTATAGACATCTTCATGGTGGTCTACTAAGATGACCTAACAACATATCCCAAAAAGGAAGAAGTTCATTGCATGCATCTTGAAAATATTTTTTCTATGGCTTTGGAATATGGTATTTTTGTGAACCCTAAAAATATGTGTTTGGAGTGACAAAAGGAAAGTTTTTAGGTCACATTGTGCCTAAAAAAGGGGTCATAATTGATTCAGAAAGAGTTGTAGCTATGGAAAAGATTACTCAACCAAAAATTGTAGAAGGCATTCAATCTTTCTTTGGCTAAGTGAACTTTTTGAGGAGATTTGTGGCTAACTTTGTAGAAACCACAAGGTCCATTTCAAAAATGCTAAAGAAAGGAAAATCTATGGTATGAAATGAAGACCCAACTAAGGCTTTTCAAAACATGAAGGAAGCAATAAAGAAGGCTCCTATGTTGAAGTCTCTTGACTTCTCAAAGTATTTTCAATTGTTTTCCTTTGCATCATTCCATACCATTGTTGCAGTTCTATTACAAAAAAATAATGAAGGGTTTGAACAATCCATTTCATTTTTTAGTAAATCCTTACAAGAAACTGAGCTTAAATATGATATGGTGGAGAAACAAGCATATGCATTAGTTAAAGTAGTTAATAATTTTAAGTATCCTTTTGTAGACATCTAAATTTGATCACTTCCATATGATCAAAATCGTCTACTCTATCCATCTATTTCATTAATAGTGATTAAATAATTTATTTAATCATTATTTCATTTTCTACCTAAGATTCCTAAAGTATGTAATTGAATAATGAAATACTTTACCTTACACCTTTTCTTTTCTAAATTAAATAAATAAGACAATTTATTTAATTTAGTCATTTGACCTATTTGGATTAAAACCAATTTTTAATCCCTTTTTTTCTCTCTCCTTGTCACATTCTCCATAATCCTCTTTTAATGAGGATTAAATTAATTAATATGTGATTAGGATGTGCACCACTTAATCAAGATTAGTGTCACATCCTCCATAATCTCCCACTTGCCTCTAATCTCTTATTAATTATCATAATCTTGTGTTTTCACAACCTTAATCAAAATCATTAACCACATTTGGCATACCTTTTCTGGTCAACCTTTCCACTTGCCTTTCTTGGCCTTGAATCTCTTTCCCATGTGAATATTTAATTCACATTTATTCACCCAAGGCTCCTCTCTTCCCCGTGTGAATTTTTAATTCACTTTTATCTTTCCAAGGTCTACCCTATCCCCATGCAAAGGTCTACAAAAGTGCGGATACGCTTGCCTGTTCTGACGTTTTCTAACTATTTTATGTAGAAGTGAGGATATGCCCGCCTGTTCCGACGTTTTCTAACTATTTTCTAAAGAAGTGCGAATATGCCCGCTTGTTTCGACATTTTCTAAAAAAAAGTTTGCAGAGGGGCGGATATACCCTCCTATTTCGATGTTTTCTAGCAGTTTTTACTACAAAAGTGTGGATACGCCTGCTTGTTTCAATGTTTTTTCTAACTATTTTTTTGCAAAAAGTGTGGATACACCCCCTGTTCCGACGTTTTCTAACTATTTTCTGCAGAAGTACGGATACGCCGCCTATTCTGACATTTTTTAACTATTTTTTGTAGAAGTGCGAATACACCTGCCTGTTCCGACATTTTCTAACTTTTTTTGCAGAAGTACGGATACACTTGCTTGTTCCGACTTTTTCTAACTGTTTTCTGCAGAAGTGCGGATACGCTCGCCTGTTCTAACATTTTCTAACTATTTTCTGTAGAGGGGCGGATACGCCCTCCTATTCCAGTATTTTTCATTGTAGAGGGGCGGATTTGCCCTAAACAACACGTTCGAGAAGGTAAAAAAGTTGTATTTTAGCTTCGTTTTTGCTTCTATTTTTTGTTGTTTGGAGTTCTAACCCCTTGACCCTATTTTTTGGTGGGTGAAGTCAGACTTATTGCTAATACTTTGCAGTATTTTTGCTGAAATTCACAAAGGGCACAAAAATAAAAATAAAAAACAGCTAACATTTGCTTGCAAGGCCTTTATTTCATTCAAATTTCAAAGTTTTCCTTATTGTTTTATCTATTCACTTAGCATAATTAGAGGGAAGTAATACTTGTTGCTTGTTGTGCCTGTTTTTCTTTATGTTACCCTAAGGGGGCATTAGTTTTTTTCATCTTCCCCTCGCACTTTGTGCAAACCGAGGGGGTAGTTGGAAATGATTAGTGTCTTCTTCTTAGAGGGACCTGCTTAGAGATTTCATCACCCCAAGGGACGATCCCAACCACGTGTACCAGCGGGGTATACAAAGGGGGGAGATCCAAAGTTGTACCCCAATCCAGTTGCGTCGTAATTGGTAGAACATCGAAGCTAGGGTGATAACTAGATAGATGTGAATAGTTGGTCTCAGCCTTTCAATATCTCGCTAGGGTTCCCGACTCATGCTTGTGACAAACTGGTGTTCACGGTTGTGTCTCATGTATCGAGCATATATCAAGGACTCCCTAGAAACCTTGTTCATTCTAGAGTAAGACCTTTGCCAACCATACCCCTTTAACACTAATTATAGGATTGTGCTTGTTCAAAGTGTCTTTCTGTGAAAAACTAGTAAATTTTGATAAGTCAACCTCATTGAGTCATTTCAAGTCTTTGCCATAATCTCATCATCCAAACCAAGTCACTGTTTTCCTGTAGAGGGGCGAACTTGCCCCCCTATTTTGACATTTTCCACTGTAGAAGTGCAAATATGCCCCCTTGTTTCAACATTTCTCACTGCAGAAGTGCGGATACACCCCCCTGTTTCAGCATTTTTCACTGCAGAAGTGCAGATACGCTCCCATGTTTCAACATTTTTCATTGCAGAAGTGCGGATACGCCCTCCTGATCCACTGTTTGATTGTAGAAGGGTGGATACGCCCTTCTGAACGAACAATTTCATCCATTTGACCATTCCAAACCCCCGTTCAACCACTTTGAGTCTCCATTTGACCGTTTGGTCATCCTAAACACTCATTTAATCAATCCAAACACCCATTTGACCAATCCAAGCATCCCTTTGACCATTCCAAGCCTCCATTTAACCTTTTTAAACGTCCATTTATCACATTCACATTGATCCTTTCACAATTTGGGAAACCCATTCTACCATCTTACCGTGTGACCTAAACATTTGCACTTTCCAAAAAGATCGTTTCATCAAGACATCTTCCATTTACATTCATCATCATCTCTCAACACAAAATCCCTTAAACCTTGTTTTAGGAGTTATCTCCCGAATTGACCAAGCCGTTAAGTTTGATCATTATCTTACATATCAATCATTGTCTTCAACCTAATCAATTTGCTTCTATCTTGAGGTGGATTTGTATTGTAAGTCAACATCATTGGCCCAAATCAATCCCCTTCTATCTCAAGGCAGATTTGGTATCGTGATCATTGGTTTAGCTAGTTTAATCCGATCAACCAACGTATTAAGTCACCTAGGGTGATTTCTGAATTGGGTTTGAGACCCTTTCCATCAACCAATCTTAATTCATCATCTAATCCAAAATGAACTTATCCTATCATATCCTCTGATCCAATCCCAATCTAAGCTTCAATCTAGTTCTAATCTGAGCGTTAATCCCATCATCCTAATCTGAGCTTTTATTCAATCCCAATCTGAGCTTTCATCCAATCCCAATATGAGCTTCCAATCCATCCTACTTCTCTATCCATCATCTATTCTGTCTTGCTAATCTGTATCCATCATGAATCTCTATTCCCCTCTCACACAACCAATAATAGTAGTCAAGGGGAATCCTAATTGCATTGATGACGATAACGAAAATCTTGTTGATCATGAAGATTATTATATAGATTCCCTTGACGCTATCATTGCTAGCAAGCTCTCTCCAATTGCCTCCTAAAATCCCACTACTTCTTCAAACTATCCCACCATGCCTTCATCTGCATCTAATAACGGTCTTTATGCTACCCTTGACAAGGGATATCCAACATCCTCACCATCGACATATTCATCATGTCCTCCCTTTCAACCTCTATCCTACCCAACCTCCATATCCTCCTCTCCTTATCATCATCAACAATCCCAATACCTCTACCTTAATCCCACATCCCAATCTTCCCATCCTAATCCCACACCCACACCTTCCTATCACAATCCCCCATCCCAATATTCCTCATATCCTAATCCACCATATCAATCCGCTTATCCTAATCCATTCCCACCACTCCACCTAATCCTACATCCCTTCCAAATATCGCCTAAGGACTCATAACATAAGAGAAACCATGCCCTCCCACTCTATCATGTATTGTCACTAGTGATGAGGCCCTCCTCCATCCTACACCTATCCCTCCCATCACCATTCTTGACACCGTCCAAACGGTTGAGCCGGTTAAACCCATCAAATCCATTAAATCTCCATCTTCTACTACTAGATCCACCCAATCCATTGAAGACATCCAATCCCCTCCTCCTAGTCCTAATATTCACAAACTTCAATCCAATGACCTTCATGAATCCTCCATCCTCATATCTCCCCCAATTGAGCAGTCCCTCCAACACTCTTCCATCATCATACATCCCCCACAAGATGAGTCATGCCAAGAGTTTGATCCAAAGCATACAAGCATATCCCCTCCTCCAAATCAAGATCCTACCATCCCATCCACTACATCCCAAGATCATAATCCCCCATCCATCCCATCTCATGATTCCTATCCTCAACCAAGTCATGATCCTATCCTCCCATCCACCCTATCTCAAGATCACACTAGCTCATCCACTCCATCCCTTGACCCCCTTTGCATTCAAGATCCAATCACTCCATCTCATGAGCCCTTATCATCCATTGCCATAAATCCAAATCCCATCATACTCGCCAATTCCTCTCCTGATCCATTATCACTCATTCCTCTTGATGCGGCTATTCCCTCATCTCCATCACATGATCCTTCATCGCCCTTTATTCCTACCATCCCAACGCCACTTTTGTACCACCTTGATCACATTACACTTATCCGTGGTGGCCTTCTTATAGAAGCAAAACAACGCGTATGCACCACCCTACCTCTTCCACCTACAAATGTGCTCACATCATTCTTCCAAGAGAATAAGCATCCTACCATAAATCACATGCTACAAAACATGAACTATCAAGGAAAAGGTTTAGGCCTTCATGAGAAAGGTACTTTAGAGCCCATCCAAGTCAAAGAACATCCAGGCACACATGTTCTTGGATATATCTCCCAAAATCCACACTCTAAAGATGTTGGTACAACCTCCGTACATCCTAAATGATCCTCTTCTAAAGGCACAAGAGATACTTTCCATCGTTCTACTAAGTCATTTTCCACCATCCCCCCTCCTCCATCATATTACCTAAAAACAACCATCCATCTTCCTCCCTCATCCTCTCAATCCATTTTGGGTCCTTATGTCCCTCCATCCATCATTGCCCATCCTTCATCTACTATGGGTTCTTATATCCCTCCATCAAACCCCACACATCCTCCATATACACAGTCTATTTTGGGTCCTTATATCCCAAAATCACCCCCTCCATCTTATCCTATTCATCCTTTCATTCATCCACCCCCTCTCCCTCGTACACAGTATCAAAATCCTACCTTCATAACTCCTAATCAGGATCAACAAAGGCACATACCTACACATTATCCATCTACACATAATCCCTATAACCCTACCTCCATTGCTCCACATCATACATATCCTTGCATCTATCCCCTTGATACTAAAAGCACTTTGGATGCCAAAGAAAAAATGTATAAATCCAAATGTCCACATGAATCTAAATCTCCTCATGTCCCCTTCAAAAGACATGTTGAAGAAAAGAAAAATCAAGTCCAAAATCCAAATCAATCCAAAAGGCCACAAAGGCCCACCAAAGAAAAAATAAAAACCATGTGGATCCCAAAGAAAAAAGGTGCCATACCTTCAATTGAAAAGTCCATAACGACATCCAAATTTGGTATTCCCCCAAAAAATTATTCACCTCCTCCATCTCCTAAATCTATTTTGGGTCCCTACATCCCAAAAATCACTATCCCAACTCCTCCATTATCTCCACCCTCTCCATCCATTCCTCCACCTATCTTTTCACATCCACCACACATGCCAATGTTGGTCCCGAACACCTTCCCTTATCACACATCCACTCCATCATTCCATCCATACACTTTTCAACACCCCATCCACTATCCCCTCTATCTCCCTCATCCAATCCCTTTGATTCATCCTCTTGCCTAATCCATTTCTTCTACTAAGGTTGTACCAACATCCGCTGGTCACTTTACACACGGGCTCTTATTACCTCATATGGAACTTGATGCTTGAGTCCTTCATCCATCTCCTTATCAACTATCCTCTGAAATCCGCCTATCCATCTCCCTATCCTTATCCATCTTCATCCACATCCTTGTCCAAAAAATTACAAAACATAAAAAAATAAAATAGTAAAGAGAAAATCATTCGTCCAATGGTGAAAACTTGGAAAACAAGTGCCTTGGATAAGTACCATGATGAGAACCTGGCAAACAGGCATCATGCGTAAATTCCCCATCTAGTCTCCTTCTAGGATTGGGGGCAACATCCACTTTCGCATTCCTTTCCTCCATCTCCTGCATTTGCCTATCTTCCGCATCCTATCCATCTTATCCCATTTATCCCACTCCCTCCATCTTCCTTGTGATCTTGATAAATGTAGGGGCAAACCTATATACATGATTTGGACACCTCTTGGCATATATTCCCCTCATCCATACACTATCATATTCCTTATCCACCTCTCTCTATCTTCCATTATCCATGCATCCTATCCACCTCTCTCTATCTTCCATTGTCCATGCATCCTATCCACCTCTATCTATCTTCCATTGCCCATATCACTCCCTTATCCACCCATCTTGCTATCCCTCTTGCCTCGTCATGCATGACACATCTAGAGTGGGGGAATCTCCTTATTTGCAATTGGGTCCTTGGAGACATCGTCCATTCATTCTGCCAAGTAATCCTCTCCATCTCCCCATCCTGCCCATCCTTACCTCCCCATCCATTTATCCATCTAGTCATCCCTTCCATCTACCAAATCCTTATCTTCCTATACTCTCATCCACTAGTCCTTTTCGTCCTTTCATCCTTATCTACCCCATTCCTCTATCCTCTTGTCCTATCCTTACATCTTTCTAATATCCTCTCAATCTTCATCACTCATCTATCCATCATCTATCCACCTATCCTCGCATCTTCTTATCCATCCATCCCTTTCCCTCTATTTTCCTCCTATCTCATCATCCCTTGTCATTGGTATCTCGTTATAGGCTACCCCCATGCACTCCAATTCCATTCACATCCTAATTCGTCACTCTTATCTATTTCCTACATCTTCCTCCTATCCTATTACTCTTCATCATTCATCTATACATCCTCTCATCCTCCCAATTCATCTTTTAATAATCTAGATCACTATCCCATCCCTGAGCTTTGCATAACCCACATCCTACACATATCCACCATCCCATCCACATGGCCTATCCTAGCTCATCATATCACCATCCTTCATGTGGCTTCTCATCATGGTCATCTCATTTTTTTGTCTTCGGTCTCTTGTCAAACTATGTTGCCCCTGCACTTTCACGTAGGCAAGGTCGATCATTTGATCCACCCCTGGGGCTCTGTCTTTTGTCTGTCTTGTCATCCTCCATCATCTGTCTTTGGCCTTGTGTCAACCTACGTTGTCCTTGCGCTTTCACGTAGGCAAGGTCGATCATTTGATCCGCCCTCGGGGCTCTGTCTTTTGTCTGTCTTGTCATCCTCCATCGTTTTTCTTTGGCCTTGTATTGAACTACGTCGCCCCTGTGCTCTCACGTAGGCAAGGCTAAATCATTTGGTTTGCCCCTAGGGTATCTTTCATGTCTTTCACCATCCATCATTGGTCACCCTTGTCCTCTTTCCGCTTTTATCCATGGTCTTTTATCGAACTACGAGGGCTCTGTGCTTTCACGTAGGCAAGGCTGATCTTTGATCAACCCTCGAGCCCCTAGGTCTTTAGGGTGTGTCTGTTTTGTTGCCTCATCATTTTGTCATCTTGTTGCCTTATGTCCTGTCGTCTTGTCGTGTTGTCAAGAATGTCCCTATCCTAGTTGGTGCTTATAGAACAAAGTCATTTGTATCACGAGATCCGACCGATTTTCGATATCCTGCGTCATGTAGATCAACCCATATATCCTCCATCTTTGGTCTCAATAGGATGTATCCTTCCTAACAGACCGCATCAACCCCATCCATCCTCTTGATCCTATGGCAAAGGAGTTTGAAATTGATTCTGATATTTTTATGCTTTTGAATTTTGTTTATCATTTGAGCTCCCTTTCATCACTTGTCATGGTTGCCTTGATCCATCATATCATGGTGTGCTTTGACTATTAAACATAGGGGCGTATATTGGTCTTTTTTATGTTTTTGTCTTCTTGGTTGTCCCACGTAGTACCCACCAAGACCCCTGTGGTCTTGTGTTATGTTGGGACATCCTTTTGGTGCTTGTGGTTATCCTAATACCTTTCTCGACCAATGTCTTCATGACTTTGGGGTGTTGGAATAGCCTTCTTGTCTGTTGTGTTTGTTTTATGCATTGGACACTAATCCATTTTGGTTTACATACCCTGATGCCCAGTGTCTTATGCTATAGCAAAAATCAGTTCTCTAAGGATGGAAAATTGCATTAGGATTGCATTTCATTTTCCATTCCGTCATCTTGCATGTCTCCCCCATCCTCATCCATTCAAATAATCTAATCCCACTCTTGGTCTTGTTCCCAACCTTGCTACAAGCCTTGATCCAATCATCCTCCTCATCATCATCGTCATCCTCAGGATGTATCTTTCCCTATCATTTTGTGTTGTTTTGGGATGTATCATTCCCTCATCAACCATACTATCATCATCTTCATCATCATCAGCGAGATGTATCCTTCCCTATCCCTGTGTTGTTTTGGGATGTATCCTTCCCTCATCAACAACACTCTCGTCAGGATGAATCCTTCCTTATTGTTTTGGGATGTATCATTCCCTCATCAGCAACACTCATCCTCATCCTCATCCGGATGTATCCTTCCCTGTCCTTGTGTTGTTTTGGGATATATCGTTCCCTCATCCACAACACTCCATCAACCATCCACCCAACCTGGCTTGTTGCTTGACTGGGGCAACATCATATTTCTCCTTGAATCCATTTATGCTCACTTTTACCTCCCATCGGTTATCATCATTTATTATCCATCACTTTACATCGTTGTTTTCATATCCCCTTTCATCATCTCATCTCTCATCATTTCCCCCATCTCTTCCTCCTTCATCACTCTCCCCCCCTTTTTTTTGGGTTGGGGCGGATCCGCCCCCACAGCGGGGCAGACCCGCCCCCAGTCGGAGGTAGCTTTGCCGGCCGGAGGCAGCATCGCCACCGCTGGCTGTGGGGCGGTATTGGGCGGCGATGATTGTTTGCCCCGTCGCAGGATGGACCCACCCTGGGCCGGGGCAGACCCACCCAACTCCAGGACGAACTTGTCCCGAGCCAGGGCGGACCCGTTCGTCGGGGGGCGTATTCGCCCTCTTACGGGCGAATCTCTTTTTTTGAAAATCCTTTTCTTTTTCTTTTTTCTTCTTCCAACAAATTTTTCTTTCGATTACCCATTTTTTCCTTCCCGGGGCCGCCATTTGCAAACCGTGTGTCAAATTAACTTCGTTCAAAAGGAAAAATTGCCTAATTTTTTTCCCTCTTTCCAACCATACCATCCATTTCTTCCTATCAAGAGGTCACCCGAGACCCCTTTCTTTTCCCCTGTCACCGTCTCGAGGGGGCATACCCTTTACATTTATCTATTTCCCCTGCCATAGTCATTCCTTTGTAGGATTGGGGTATCTTCATTTTTTGCCCACTAATTGGACAAGCTTAGGTCCTCCTCCCCACGCTGGGGAATTATTTTCTAGTTACTTCCTTTATAGAGTCATCTGCATTTTATTTTTCTTCGAAGCATGGTTATTCTAACGGTACTTCGAAGAGGGGCAAAATGTAGAAATTTAAATCTGATCACTTCCATATGATCAAAATCGTCTAATCTATCCATCTATTTCATTAATAGTGATTAAATAATTTATTTAATCATTATTTCATTTTTTGCCTAAGGTTCCTAAAGTATGTAATTGAATAATTAAATACTTTACCTTACACCTTTTCTTCTCTAAATTAAATAAATAAGACAATTTATTTAATTTAGTCATTTGACCTATTTGGATTAAAACCAATTTTTAATCCCTTTTTTTTTGTCTCTCCTTGTCACATTCTCCATAATCCTCTTTTAATGGGGATTAAATTAATTAATCTGTGATTAGGATGTGCACCACTTAATCAAGATTAGTGTCACATCCTCCATAATCTCCCACTTGCCTCTAATCTCTCATTAATTATCATAATCTTGTGTTTGCACAACCTTAATCAAAATCATTAACCACATTTGGCATACCTTTTCTGGTCAACCTTTCCACTTGCCTTTCTTGGCTTTGACTCTCTTTCCCATGTGAATTTTTAATTCACATTTATTCACCCAAGGCTCCTCTCTTCCCCATGTGAATTTTTAATTCACTTTTATCTTTCCAAGGTCTACCTTATCCCCATGCAAAGTTCTAGAAGGCTTGACTTGTCACTTTACATTTGCCAAGGACTTCTAGAACCTTTGACTTGTCACATCACCCACATGTGACAAATCTCCTGCTTTTTGGAGACCCTCTCTTATCCACTAGATTCTTCCAATCATTGTGAATTTTTAATTCACTTTTATTCCTCCAAGGAATCTTCTCATCCCCCAAGGTACCTACAAGGTACTTGTCCTTCATCCACCTCATGTACTTCTCTTCCACCTCATTTCCACATGTCAAGATGTGAGGGCTTGTGAGTCCTCAACTCACCATAGCCCTTCATCTTGGCTTTGTTGGATCAATCTCAACCGTTGAATTCTCTAGAGAATTCAAATTATCCTATAAATACCCCCTCATTTCTCTCAAAACAAGAATCAATATTTTGCTATCCAAACTCTTGCAAAATTACAATTTGAGCTTTCATCCACCATAGATTTTAGCATCACACCATTACCATATCACTATCCATCTTGCATATCATTTTGCATGTTCAATTTAGCTTGTCATCCAAAGAGCACACAAGTCTTCAAGGATCAAAGGGCCAACCAAGGAAGGAGCAACATGAAGGTATAATCAATTTCAATCAATTTTTATCTTGCTTCCATGTTTACCATTTCCTTAGGCTAATCATTAAGGTGTCCTTTTTTATGTTAGTTCTTTTCATTGTATCATTAGTTGTTTAGCATCTCACATTAGGAACTTAGCATTTTAGGAGATCACACCTTCAAATCTACAAGATGAGACTAAAAAAAAAATCTAAAATGTATGTCAAGTACTCATCCAAAGAAGTTACGTATGAAAGATAAGATATAAAATCTTACTACGCTAAATAATTGGAAGACCCATTTAGACAAATATTGAACTCTAAAGAATTAGGAGATAGGGAGATCTAAAACATTATCATATATCTAAAGCTTTAGTTGTTGAAAGAATCAAAATATTCAAATGACCATAATGTATCTCCTTAAAAGTGTCCACTCTAGATGTTTGAGTGTGAAAACCAATAGCTTAAATTGTGAATAAGTGGATCATTTGCCTCCCCAATTATAATAATATCTTTATTGTATAAATATTTAATTATCACATGATTTTAAATGAGTTGGTTAACAATGAAATAACACAAAGGACATCATTAAATGAACCTTCATTGATGTATATAGAACATCTTCCACAAAAAAACATATGTATGTGTTGTTACCCATCAAAACATTTAGTTTAGATTAAGTCTCAAATGAAGGGAACATACTATATGATGAAGCCATATGGTTGGAAACTCTAGAAACAAGGAGCCATCTCGCTGATTTAAAATTTGTAGTTGAAAAGGTACTAACCTCTTCAATCTCTCTAAATTTGAATGAGAAGAAGATAAAAAACCTCCTAACATATTTTAGGGTAAATTGATTTAGTTCTCATTAAAATATTCTTCAACTCATGATTTTTCTTTGCATAACATAAATATTCTTTATGCCTTAGTTAGTTTCTTGTAATATGCACATTTGGGATTCTTTTTCCTAGATGATTCTTCTTTTGAGGGAAAAGATTCAAAATCTAATCATTCTCAATTGTTGTGTGGCTTGTTATTTTTATTCTTTTATTCCTTTTTAAGATTCCTTAATTATTTTTATATCCTAATTTCACTAGCTACCAATGCTTGTGGTGAGGCTTATTTGTATTATCTTCACTTCCTCTTGAGTTAGAATATTTCAAAATTTATCAAAATTAGGTTCAAGATATGTGGTCCTCATAAAAATTAATTAGGTGTGAAAGCTAAAATTAAATAATAAATACTTAGGATCAAGCTAGATAATACATTTAAAATCAAATTGAACCATTCTTATCAATCTTATAGTCATTTAGTTATGTTCTTAGTTGCTTAACCTTGGAGATATAGTCTTAGATGTGGTCAAATTTGTTAGGACAAAGATTCATCGAATCATTATCAATTTGATGTCCCTTAATCTTGTTAGTTTTGTACTATACAAAATTTCAAGAGTCTTCCAAGACTCCTTAGGCATTTTACATGGTTCAAGATAAAATTGCAAATCAAAATACATTGACGAGAAAATGTGGCCAAGAGATTTCTCATAGTTTATCTCCCATTCCTCCTTTACTATAGAATCAATAGTTTTAATGATAGATTCATCTACATATTTGATACACTTTTTTTTTCCTTAAGAAAGTCTATACCGATATTTTCTATGTGAAATAGTCATATGAAGGTAGAAGTTCAATTTAGGTTCCCCCCATTGTAAGAATACATAGAAAATATTTGAAAACAATCAATCACCATAAGGTTATCCTCTAAAAACACTCAATTAAAGATCTCATTAATAAATATGATCTTAGTGTGTTACAAACACCAAAGTAGGTCACAAATATGAAAGTACAATTTGTGATATAATTAGATAAATCAAAGTACACCAAAAAGAAGCACACTGAAAATTATGCATTTTAAAAAAGTTACTGCAAAAAATGTTACAAGTCTAAACAAAGCCTTAGAAAATATGAAAATGAGAATTGCTTAATATCACCATATGTGAAATTATGATTTTTTGAAAATGTATAAAAATATATTTGCACTATTACAAGGTTCTCAAAAATTAGCCTAGATAAAAAATCACTAAAAAACGAGCCAATATGACCCAAAATGAAGCCGTTGAAGTTCAACACCAAAAAACAAGAATGCCTCTCACACCAAGGCATCTTGGTGGTTTCAAGCGAGAGATGGATTGGAGGGTAGAATATAGATTCCTTGATGATTGCTTTATGTATACTAATGGTAGTAGGATATTGCTAGTGGGTAGTGAGGATGTTACTATTGGTAAGAAAAAAATAGCGATTGGGGGCCTCACACCACATGGTGCATTATGGTGAAGTCATGGGTATAATGTACCTTGTGGTCCCTATTCAAATACACTATGAATTATAGTTAAAAAACCTTTATAATAGAAATAAAACCTTACAATTAAAGATAGTACCTAGTAGATAGAATAATATCCCCTAGATTTTATTGTTGTCCAATGTAGATTTTACTTGTACTAGCACTACATAGAATATTTTGTGGTACAATATGGTCATACAATTTGTATGGAAAAAATATCTAATGGCCTAGGGACAAAAGGTGTTCAATTTTTATGAAATGATATTTAATCTATAGGTTTTGGTCCTTTTTAACATGATGTTAATGTTAGATTTGACCAAAACTCTTTAAAGAATCAAATACCCACTAGACCTAACATGCACCTCTAAGATTTAAACCCTTGTAGATTTGGCTTCCTCTATCTAATTTATATGCAACAAAAGACAAAATTGACTTTTTTTCATGCTTTAGACTTAATGATTTTCTCACATGTGCTTAATCAATCTCCAACATGCATCTAAAATATAAAATCACAAAGAGGAACCCCATAAATCTAGTATTTCTATCAACTTTTATTGATTCTCCATGTCAACATTTTTTGCAAGAGAAGATCATACTTAAATTTTAAGAAAATAAAAGATTTGATCTCTCAAAAGACTAACATGAAGCAATCCCACAAGCTTTGGTACCATGTAAGAGTTGGCTATGGAGATAGCCACCCAAGATTAAGGACTTCAATGAAATTACAAGATAGACTCAAAATGAGAGAATAATTCTATTCTACAAAAGGATACAAATATACATGAGAATAGATTAATCATATGAGAGCAAGAGATGGGTATATATAGGACACATCACCAAAATAAATAAATGTACAACTAATGTGAGATAAATTACAAATGTACCTATGTAAACTTAAGTAACTAGGTGTGAAAAAGTCTCTAGAAGGAAATTGGTTAGGTAAGAAACCCTATTTACACCAACAATACAAATTGAGACTAATATCAATTGATTATGTGATATGTGTGATTGATAATTGATTCTCTATTTGATATTCAATAGTAAAAGTGTTGTAGGATGATGTCCTTAAATACACCATTGTAGATATACAACTCGAGAGCTTTTAAGACTTGAGACAACTAATGAAATCTAGTTCTAGAAGTCTCCCTTGAGAACATAAGAACATGCACAAGTGGTGTAAAATATAGTGGTAAAATTATGAAACACACCATTTTATCCTTTACAAATATTTCAAAATTCTTTGTAACTTTATTTCTTTTGTAGATATATAAATACACTTCATCAAGCAATATTTTGACCCTAAAGGTCATTAATGTAAACTTAAAAATCCCCTTTCATATTGGTTTAAACCTTAAGAGGATTGAGCATATACTCCTTGTATTATAGTAAGACAAACTATACTTTGACCATGGATAGAGAGTTGTCTCATATATTATAAACAACCCTAAAATTTATGGATAAAATAACAACTCTAAACCTTAAAAACAACCTTTCCTTTTCTTTATTAAAAGTGGTACACACATTTTGTCACAATAAGAAATATAAATAGAATATGATTTAATATACTATAATAAGTTACTTAAAACCTATAAATATATATTGCAAGAAAAACTTTTCCATTTTATTTATTTTTTATTAGAGGATTTGAACATTCTACCATTTTTATAACTATAATATTTGTATGAATTATTGCCCTCTTTAACTTAGACTTAGGTTTGGAAGGCATTCACGTGATTTAGACTATATTCTAAAAATGTCAAAACTTTACATTCAACAAAATTTGATCCTAATATATATTTTTTGAATTATTGAATTTAACCAATTTTAAAAATTCACTTATATTTCTTTAAATATAAATAAAACAAAAAACAAAAACTTTGCTAAATATAACTTTGAATCAAAGAATTAAATGTTTGTAAATAAATCGACAATGACCTCATTTCCACATCAACAAAGCTATTCTAAAAAAAATTCAAAACATATAAAAAAGTCCAAACATATACTTGTCACCATTCCAAACCTAAAACCTTTTTAAATATAGTGGTAAAAGTATGACGCATACCATTTTATCCTCTAAATATATAACTTCAAAATTCTTTGTGTCTTTCTTTCTTTTGTAGATATATAAATACACTTCATCAAGCTATAAATTGACCCTAAATCTCAACAATGTAAACTTACACATCCCATTTCATATTGGTTCAAACCTTAAGATCATTGAGCATATACTCCTTGTATTATAGTAAGACAAACAATATTTTGATTGCGAATACAAAGTTGTCTCATATATTATGAGCAACCCTAAAATTTATGGATAAAATAACGACGAGTCTAAACCTTTCCTTTTCTTTACTAAAAGTGGTACACACATTTTATCACAATAAGAAAGATAAATATGATTTAATATACTATAATAAATTAACCATAACCTATAAATAAATGTTGTAAGGAAAACTTTTCCATTTTATTTATTTTTTGTTAGAGGATTTGAACATTCTATCATTTTTATAACTATAATATTTGTATGAATTATTACCCTCTTTAGTTTAGAGTTAGATTTGGTAGGCATTCACATGATCTAAACCCCATTCTAAAAATGTACAAACTTTACACTCAACAAAATTTGATCCTAATTTCTTTTTTAAAATTATTGAACTTCATATATAAATAAAACAAAAAACAAACCTTTACTAAATATAACTTTGAACCAAAGAATTGAATGTTTGTAAATAGATGAACAATGATCTCATTTCCATCTAAACTATTCTTAAAAAAAAATTCAAAAACATATAAAATTTCCAAACATAGACCTGTCACCATTCCAAACCTAAAACCTTTTAAAATCCCCTTTTTTAATCTTAATACAATAGAAATAAAATAAAAATAAAAAAAATAAAAACTTCCCCCCCGCTAAATTTCATAATCTTTTTAATTACGCGCACACAACTTCTCTTTTTGCTCCCACTATTCTTCTGTGGTTTGAAAACTACCAAAATATAAATAAAGCACGGAGATATCATGCGACGATCGGACGGCAACGCAGCGACAATCGGGCGGCCTATGAATCTAAGCCGTCAGATCTTTGCTCCGTCAGCTCAGCCATCCGATGCGGCGAAACGGAGGAATCACGGCCGTCGAGTTATTATTGAATTCAATTTCAAAAGGCAGGAGGGAGAGAAAGACAATACGAAGAGGAAAAAAAAAAGAATCTTTAAAATCCGTCAAAATCTCTCATAAATCAAAACCCCCGGCTGTATTCCTTTAATTTTCAAATTTTTTCTGCATTTTGAACTTGTGCAGGGGCCGATCTTGCTGATAATAAATCAATTCTTCGATATATTTGGAGGTGACCTGCTTTAGCTGTCCGCGCATTCTGATTTCTTTGTCTGATTTTTTTTCTTCTGTTAACTGATTGAGTAATGGCGTGTTTGGAAGAAAGTCATAGGGCGATGGAGCAGACCGTTCAGCCACAGCAAGGGGAGCTTCCTCCTAAAAAGCTTGTGAGGCAGCTGGATTTCACGTCGTTTAACGGGGTAACGACATCTTCTGTCAATGCTCCTCCTCCTGCAGCTGCAGCTGCTGTTCTCGCTTCGGTCTCATCTGAGCCCCCTTTGCGAGTGGCGCTGCCGGTTGTCGTGTATGATTTCTTAACCTTTACATTTTTTTTTTCCATTCTGATCTTATTTATTTGAAATAATTGCCGTCAAATGCCCTTAAATTTTTTAAATATTTGAAAAAAGTTCAATCAATTAAGGCGTTAGTTCAATGCGATATGTTTTGGGTGCTCAATTTAAAAGATTTATCAGTCTGAGGTAGTTATTTTTCAAAATCTTCAGAATCATAATTAGGTTCTCGCTACACGGCAACACGTGTCAGCTGAATTGTGGTTGTCTTCTTCTCTTATATGAGAATTTTATCAGAGCCGTTTAGAATAGTTTGGTAACAGACATAGAAACTTTTTATAATTTAAAAAAATATCGATCTTATCCTGTATAGAATTGCAGATTAGCTATGTTTGACTGTGATCACCTGGTTCAGAATCTCAACTTTGACCTAGAATTGTAGTGTTTTTTGAACTCGCAAGCTATGTGATTTTAAAATTTATTCTAACTATTTTGAAATCAATAAAGGAAATAAACGTATTTGTGGGATTAGTTGTTCTTGTCAATTTTTGGGAACAGAGGGTGTCTCTTCTGTCAAATTCAGCCACGGCTTAGGCCTGGCTTCCTTTGTGGGGATATGCAATACCCCTTATGCCAAATTCCCGCTAGACTTACACTTGACTCTGTTGTCTGGGGTTTGCAACACCCAAAATTGGATGTGGGCTACCTCTTCTCCCAGATTTATCAAAGACTTACACTTGGCCTCGTCTGTTGGGGTATACAATATCCAGAATTTGATGTGATAGTTTTTCCGATTAAACATTCAACATTTTTGTATTTAAGCTTGTAACATATCTTTTGAGGTTTTGAATATGTTTATCCACTATGAAAGCTCTGATGATATACGACTTGAGCTCATCCCATTCAGCAATGTGTTATTATAATAGTTATATTTGGAGTTGTAATAATTATAATGTCCTCTGAGCTAATTAGTAATTTGAAAGAACAGCAATGGCTTATGAATGATTCCATATTGAAAATCCAAGTTGGACCGTAATCATCGGGTTCCTTGTTATTTGAAATCTGTTAAGGTTGCTGACATTTGAAATTTTAATGGGACTGAATAATGTTATTCAATTGCATTTGTTTTGCTCTTTTGCTGGTGATTTTTATTTCAAAATAATTGATGTCAAATGCCTGCTATAAGGATACATAATTTTCAAATATTCTGTAATTATGATTAGATAGTTTTGCACAGCAACTATGTGAGCTGAATGATTGTTATTAACTTTTTGAAAAATTTCTTAAGAAACAAAGAAATGGCTCATAACTTACAATAATAACACATGTGGAATTGCAGATCAGCGAAATTTGACTGTGATCATTAGGCCATCTAAAGCCCAGAATTGGTAACATCAATTAGAGTTGCAAGTGTTTTGGGTCTAGTAAGGTTACACAGTAACCTACGAAGCCTCGTAAAATTTTAAATTTATGCTTATTCTTTGTTTTGTAAAAGAGACCAATCAAGAGGAGAAACAAATATTCTTTTGCCTAATTAGTTGTTGTTGTCCCATTTTGGGAGGGTTTTGTTTTATCGCATTATCTGCCAAATGTTGTTATTACCTTTTTTGTTATCATCTTAAATAATGATAATTTTAGTGTCATCTGAGTTCATAGTTGGCGTATTTTGGAAAACTCCCAAACAATAGATGGTTCATGAATCACAAAATCAAATCAGTTTGTATTGGAGTTGACTATAATCACTAGGTTCTTTGAGGCTCAGAATTTGAAACATTGTTTAGAATTGCTGTATTTTTGGTGTCTGATGAGTATCTATTGTGGCCTCTTACATCTTGTAAATTTTAAATTTGTTATGCTTTTAACAAAGAATAGGAAAATGAAAGAGGGAAGAAATGCATTTGCCTATTGGCTGTCACTATCACATATAGGAAAGTTTTAGGATTGGCTGTATTGGGTTTGGGGCATTGACCCTATCTAGTTATTAAGATATTATCATTCTAAACGATGATGAGTTTAGTGTCCTACGAGGCAATAAACAAACAATGGTAGCCAATATATTTTGAAAATCATAAAAAACACAGATACAGTTTACGATTCAGAATGAATTAAGTTAGTTTTCTCTCTATTTTTAATTCTACTGCATATTAGACAAGTTTTACAGTTATCGCTAGGTCCTGTGAAGTCCAGAACCTGAAAGGTTATCTAGAATTGAAATAATTTGAGCGTCAAATATGGTTACATAGTGATCTATGAAGCCCCATAAATTCAAAATTTCAATTAAATTTTAGGGCTTAATAAGTTGTATGATTGATCTTTATTTCAAATAATTCCTGTGTGGTCATGTTAAGTGTAATTAAATTCCAAATATTTCAGAAGTATGAGGTTAGTTGATGCACAGTGACACTTCTCCATGTGTTTGTTGGTGTTTTGCTAACATAATATTTTATATTGTAAATCATAATAGTTTTAGTGTCCTGTGGGGCCACAAACAAATCATTCAGCCCTCTGAATTTCAACATCTATAATATTGTCTACAACTGGATGTTTAGGGACCGGTAAGGCTAAATAACTATGAAGCCTCATAAAGTTCAAAATTCAAATATTGATTGTTAAAAAGTTAAAAAGAAATAGAAGGAAGAGTTTCATTTGCCTTGATAGTTGCCATTTAAGTTATAATGCACCCTAGCAATGGTGTAGGGTTTGTGGGACTCGGTATAAGGTATTGGCAAATTCTATACATTCTGGAGCTGAGCATAGGAAAATTTAGCATATGTTGTTTGAGGACCAATTTTAGGAAGTAGGGTGAATGTTTCTTAAAGTATTGATGTTAGTAACTTAGTTGAAACTTGAAATTGTTTAATCATATCTCAGAGTAAAAATTCCTAATTTTTTCTGAGAGTCAGAATATTTTTCTGTTCATTACGATAAATGTCAGCTTCCTTAGATTTTTCAAGTTGATCATATAATATGCTGTTTCTTTATCAGGAGTAACTTTAAGCATATGATGCAGAAGACCTTTGTTAAAAAACTGATTAGAAAAATTAACATTCACCCCCATAAAGAAAATGGTTGGAAAATGAGCATTTGACAAATAGTCCAAAAAATATCCTTAAGAAATTTCCTGTTAAGATCAGAATTCTTAGCAGAAATAAACAGTTTAACAGAAATTTGTATTGTGTACATGCTCTATGATGTGATCTCAAATGTATTTATCGACGTTGGACGATAATGAGTAGTCTAATGATGAGTACATGAGCTTAAGGTTTACAAGAAGCTTTATAAATTAACATTTTAAAATCTAAAAATTCATATCGGAATTTTTTTTTTGTGTCGAGGACTTTAGCAGGTTCTAGCTAAGAAATCTTCTTGGGTAAGTCCCTAAGCCACTTCCCCTAGATCCTAAGAAATTGAATTTGCTTGGCTTCTTGGCTTAGGCATCTGTAATATTTCTTTAAACATTGACTCTTGTATAAGATGTTATGAAATACTAGCATCACTTTTTCTCTATGTTACACCAAGTTTCTGGGATGGGGAGGGCAGGGGACGAGGGATGTGTTTCGGGGTCTCCGATTTTTCGGGTAATTTTTGGGGACGGCAGGGGATGGCAATGGGGACGACTATATAAAAAATAGGTAAAATTTAAAATATATAGGGAAATTTTAAATATTCATACGATAACATTGATAAAGCATTCATATATACATTATAGAACCTTAATGCATACCATTTGTGTTAAATTGAGAGTTCAAATAAGAGTCAAAGTCAAACAAGTAAGCAATCCAGTTACTTTATATTCATCATACCTAGTAAAATGATGCTTGAAGTTGACAAATATTTTATTATTTTGTCAAACAATTGTTGTAACACGCTTTGTGTAATTATCATTGGGTGAAATGCAAACAAATTCCGGGGTATTCCAGTGGGTATAAAATTACAATTAGATCAAATCCCATTCACATTCAGATTTATATACTTGGTTTTAATGTTTGTCCAAGTTTTCCAAGGCACCCAGCTATAGCTTACTGTGTAGAGAGAGGTGGAAATTATCGCAGACTTGTAGCTTCATATCAGCAGTCCCAGCAGTTTTAAGAGTAGTACCAGTTCAAGTTACAGATTGGATTCCTATTGGTTAACCAATAGATCCATACAACTGCTTAAGGGTGGATTCGTTGCATATAAAGGGATTAATATTGTTGTACCAGAAGTTTACTGCCATAGGAACATTCAGTTCAGTTTGGTATCAAAAAATTGTAGATGTTAAAACAGTACAGACTGCTGCATATAGGTTCTTAGTACATTTCAGCCTATATTGCTCCAGTTGTAAACCACAGGTTGTTATTGTAAGTTTATTTGCTACAAAAAATTATTTTAGTACTCTTTGAAGTGTTTATAAAAATAAGTCAATCATTTATCTTCATAAATATTGTTTTTTAATTGCGTTGGAAAAAGGGGGACGACTGGCTGTCCTCTTTGCAGCTCACCGCCGTCTCTAAGTTTTTGAGAGGTTTCCAACATTTTTGAAAATTTTGGGGACGGCTTGGGGATGTCCCTAATGTGTCCCCATGTCCCCGAGACTTCTCAGAAATAGGGACGCATCTCCAAGTTTCCTTGCATTTTCTCTCTAGCTGTACCAGCTGATTCAGCAAAATGACAACCAAAATAGTTTATGGATCATCTTACAAAATGCCATATCTTTATGAAATATTTTGATATGTTCTTTGCAATAAATTTATATGCAACTTTCTTACATCTTATATAAATGTGTACGTATATGAAGCATTAGCATCTAAAAGGATCAAATATGTACATGAGTTGAAACGTTCCCATTTAAGAATTTTTTTAACACTAATAGACAATTGTAAATGTACAAGGGCTAGTGATTTGATTTTAAGGTAAACACTAAGTTTGTTCCTTAATTGTTGTAAGTAGGGGATGAACTTGAAAATACAATATGTTCATGAGTTCAAACGTTCTCATGTAAGTTAATGTTGACACTAATGAATAGATGTAAATATACAAGGGCAAGGTTTTAGGGTAAATACTAAGTTTGTTTGTTAATTGTTGTAAGTGGGGGATGACTTGAAAATACAATATGCAACTTGAACCTTAGTAATCCACTTGATATATTTCATATGAATAGAGTATTAGTAGTTAGTAATTAATGACCTACTTAATGAGGCAAGGGTATTCTAAATAGATGGCAAGCAATTAATGTAATTTTCTTTAAGAGCGCTTGAGTTGGAGCAATATTGGGATGGATGACCTTTAGGGAAGTTGTGATGCTTCACTCTTGTGAGCATCTCCTAGATGCAATGAGTGCTAAGTGGACCATTCATGCTCATGAGAGATGGATTCTTGTGAACCAATACTCATGAAATATGGGTCAATGAGTTTGACTCAAAAGACTATGTAGTTGAATCTTGATGAAACATCACAAAATTTGAAACATTATGAAAAACATTGTCTACTTGATAGATGGTAAGAAGGTCAAACCATAGTTTGCTAACTTAACGAGTTCTTGTTGAAGTTCTTCTACTTAGTGAGTAACTTGCCAAAGACTTGCATGTCAAGTCCTATTGAGAAATTGGCAAGTATTCTTTGTAGACTTGGCCGCTAGAAACAAACTACAAACCCTTGATAAAACCCTAAATTTTGTGTTTTTTTGTCATTTCCATTTTAATGATTAGGATCTTAGTGGTGTGAATTGATTGTTGAGTGAGTGAAAGGATTTATTAGCATCTGGTTAAAAGTGATTAAAATCATGAAAATTATCATGCACCATGAAGTCCTTAATTTGGTCTTGGTAATAGGCGCTTTTGTAATGACCCACCATTGTCACCCCTAGTCTTGAGGCTGAATTTGACTAAGGGCCTTATTTATTTTGTATTTAGCCATGGACTCTTGAGCCGAGAGTTATACTTTTGGACATCTTAGATTGTGTGGTCAATTAAAAGCTATATTGGATGTTAATGGACTCTTGCTTGATTGACATTTATGATAATAGTTTGAGGTGTTGAATGATTTGGCATGAATTATGAAATGCACACACAACAATGGATGAGTTGGAAACTTAATGTGCTTATCTAACTTATGTATGATTCTATTTTTGAAGGTGTTGTGATTTGTTTGGTGGATGCATAGGTTATAGGAATGATTGGATGCCAACCAAAGTTGAAAGGGGGTGCCTAATTCCAAGATGGGTAATTGAGTGTTAATTGGGCCATTGAAGGAGCTAATGAGGTGATCAATCTTGCACTTCTTAGGAGGAATGCTTGTGAACATGTTGAATTGGGAAGGTTGATTGAGAAAGAAATCATTTCAATTGGGAAGCATAAACAAACGAGGCATTGGAATCAAGGCAAGACAAATATCAAAAAAATTACTTGGAGAAAAAGGTAACTAGGATAATAATTGTTGAGAGAACCCGCGATTGATAGTTTGAGAGTCAAGGAGAATTTAAAGTAGACTATGAATTAGTGGAATACCAAGTGTGGCCTAGAGAAACTAGGGACAGTTTAGGAAAGCATAGATGGAGGAAGAGAATTTAAGAAAACATTGTTCGAGGAAATTAGGATATTTGTCATATGAGGAATCCAAGAATGATGACCACATGGAAAAGTGCTCCTTGATCATTTTGTGATTAATTATGCAAGTAGTGCATAAAAGTGGAAGTACGGATCTAAGATAGTTGTTGATATGCTAATTTCATGTTGTGAAACTTGTAACTCTATATTGAAATTGTGTTGATTAAACTATTGTTAAAATGAGATTGTGAGTTTTGGCTATGTAACCTAGAATGTTGAAGTTTAAGTTCTTGAGAAGGATCTATTTAAGACGAGTTGAGATATCAAAAAGAAGAAAACCTACAGAGGGAAAGCTAAAGAGCCAAAAAAATGCCAAGTAGATTCAATTTGATAAATTGACCATGTTGCAATAGTTGTTTTCCCTTATTTCCTTGTATGCTTGTGTGTATATGGTAGGAATCTCTATGTGGTGGCTCTTGATAAAGGGAAAGCAATGATCCCTTGATGTCTTTTTGGCATAAGGGCATTATGAATTAAGAAATGGAATTTGTTGTAATTGATGTTGGATTGTCTCACAAACATATTGAATTTAGGTACCGCAAGGTCCTATGTGGCATGGGGGAAAACCTATACTCCTCAGGGATGCCTCCCTTGCATAATTTAACCTCGTCCTCTATGGGGGACATTTCGGTGACATAAGGATGGGTAGGAAATGTCTACACTCCATACCCAATTTAAAAAAAAATGGAAACATTCTGGGGATGACCATTTTCAAGGAGGAAATGGTAATCATCCCCTACAATCTAGTCAACATAAAATGCATTTAAAAAAATACGAAATTGAAAAAAAAGGATGGGGGGTCCACAAGTACACCCACACGCCTTTACACCAACCCTAAACCTAAAAAAGCCACAGTAACAACTAAAAAAACCAAACCTATTTTAGCATTTTCCATATTGTGAAGTCAGAGAAGGAGAATAGGTGTGAGAAGAGAAGATAATGGCAAAATGAGAAGGTGGCAAGAGAGCATAAATGTGACATCATTAACTTAAAAGCAATAAAATAATGCTGCCTTCAAACTCTTGTGATCCCTCAACCTAGCTTACAACTTCATATAGTCAATCAATAAAAACAAACTTTACCTCTTGATGATTGGAGAAGTTGGTGGTTGTGCACAGTGCCTTGCGACTTCAAGATCAATAGAGTCTTGAGTATTGCTAGAATCCAACCACATGTTGTGATGTTGATCCCAAAGGAGTGACATAGGTTGATGAGGAGGAGATACAAGAGGGATTCGTTGGGGTTCCATTGGATGAGACTATCTCTCATACTGGTAGTCACTTAAACTTAGACTCCAATTTTGATGCATTGTTAGTAGATGTTGGTTAGGGGCAATGACATATTTTTTATGTATTTGTCATTTTGTAGTTGAAACTTGCAGCCTTTGGTCATTTAGTTGTAATTTTTATACAATATATATGCACATTGACAATGAAAGAACTTGAATTTTATGATATTGCTATCAAGATTCAACTGTGTAGTTTGACTCGAAACTACACGGTTGAATCTTGATAGCAATATCATAATTTGATACGCTGTGAAAAATACCTCCTACTTATCAACTTGAGTTTTGTTAATTCATTTGTCAGCTCTCATGTGCAATGTCAATTCAACTCTAATGTTATGTATTAAGGTTCTATAATGTATACGATGGATGCCTTATCAATGATATCTTATGAATATTTGGAATTTCCTATATTTTTAAATTTCCCTTTTTTAATAGGTATCCCCTAAAAAATGGCCTAAATTTGTCTCAAAAACACATCTTGAAGTCCCTTACCATTCCCATCCCAAAATCTTGGTGGAACATAGGGGGAAACTGAATATGCTATTAAACGCTAGATCTAGAGAGGGGGAATAATTTTCGTTAGTTACCATATTTGTTAGCATTAGTGTAGGGAGGTGGGTAACCTTGGTTAGATACCTTTAGATTTTTATTGCATTGAGAATTTGGTTTTTGAAAAGTATTTTGCTCAATATAATCCTCAAAGCCAACTTTACTTTGTGAGTTAGTTTAGTTTGTGTGGAGTCTAGATTAAAGGTGCCTTATTTTGTTTGAGTCTTTTGCAGACCAATTTTAAATCTGATGCTCGTTCTAATAGTTATGGCGGGCCTTGCATAGGCTATGCTAAATTTGATATGTTATACTTGGATTTATCATTTGGATTGAAGGTTGAGAGTGTGTCCGAAGGGATATTGGAACTCAAAGGCTAGTTTTTTGCCTACAAATGTACCGATCTAGAACCATAGTTGATATCCGAATTCAAATTAGTTAAATGTATGATTGGGTCTAGATGTTCCACTTTGTAGTCTTTTTCACTTCCATTTAACTTCTTGTTGCTAATTGTTCAATTGAGGTTAAGTATATTAGAGTCAAGATAATTGAAGTTAAAACTTGAAGTCTTATTGAGATTTAAATCAATTTAAAGTAAGTTGGATTGTATGAAGGGGTTGTGTCCACACTTATATCAATGAAGGTTTGATATCCAATTTAGGGGCTGGACCCAACTTGCTTGATAGAGCCAATCAAAGAATGCAAACTGATTTATTGAGATATTGAGTCCGAACCTTGCATCACACCAAATCCTTAACTTGATGTTTGTTTCGAGCCCAATTTGTTTAACCATGCAACCAACCCTTGTTTTGACTCATTTATGTTGTAACTTGTATAGCCTATAGCTATGATCTAATGAAATTGGGGGAAAGCTTGGATGGGCACTCAAGAAACCAGATTGTACTAGTTAGAAATCCCAATACTAAATCTGAGGCCTTGGTTGTAAGACAAATGCTGAGATACTTATAATGAGTTCTTGTGAACTAAGTTAAAATAGTATATTAAATGGAGTCAAGGAAATTTGAGTACTACTTTGTTTTTATTGGGAACTTTTTCTCGGCGTAGCTCCTTTCATAAAAAAGTTCAGCTTGGTTTTTTCTTTATTTTTATGAAGTTGTTGGAGGGATGTTACAATCTGTCCCTCTATCATGCCTTGTGCTACCCTTGGACATTGTGGGGGGTACTACCTTTTGACCCAATTGAGGACTGTCACACCTTGGACCCCCACTTTGGTTTTAAAAAGCAAAACATATAAGTTGTTTTGGGCTATTACAAGGAAAACACAAGGTTTTTCCCTTTATTTGAATTGAACTAAAAAAACAATAATTTTTCAGCTGTTTTAAAACTCTTGATTAAATCTTGAGTAATTGAATTCCATTTATGTTTTTGATTTGTTAAGTCATTCTAGATTTGGAGTAGTGCTACTACGATCAAAATAGAGTTATGTGTTTCCTAAAAAAATGATTTTTTATTCATCTCATGATTGTTTAAGCTTATTGTATATTTATGTGATTTTTTATTTGCTGAGTCCTGAGTTGAGTTTTCGAACCATGGGTCCGACAAAAGCCATCCTCACCTAGTGTCCTCATATTGGACTTTGATGAAGCTTCAAAGTGCAATTGTGGCATGGTAGTAGTGCAATGCTAAATTTGAGATCATGTTGGAGGTTTGATTGTGGCCACCTCTATTTTTATCCACGGATGAACCAAAAATGAAGCTGAGGCAATTGGGCTTGTTGAAGGACTAAATATGTCAATAGCCTTTTAATATAAAATAATAAAAGCCATAGTGGTGGAAGGAAACTACCAGCTACTAATTACTGCCTTGTTAAGAGGGAGTACTACAATTCACAATCTTGAAACTATTCTTAAGGAGATTAATATTTGATTTCATGTTTCAATTGGACTGGACATTCTATATAGAGGTAAACAGATATCTTCTAGCTAACAAAGGAGTGCTACAAGTGCCATGAACCTCACCTTTTAGTACAAAAATGGATGAGTGGCCTAGAAGATTGATGGGTAAAATATTTGACAATCTAAATTTTATATCGCAGTGATCCGTAAATTTAATACACCTTTTTAAGTTTTTTTTCTTATTTTGCACAAATTCACCAAACCTTAACCAGAAATGAATGATAATTCATTATACTTCCAAGGGCTGTGATTTCTTACCACACAGAAAACAGCGATTTCTCCCTGAAATATTGTGCTGTTTTAGTAATATTTCTGTCCTTAATTCTGCCTTCAAAAACTATCAAATTCTCTCAGTTTATTGAGCAGTGAACTGTCCTTTTAAATGGATGGTGCACTTATCCAATCTTGGATGCCTCAAACTCTAGTATATGTTGCAGCGATTTAACCCTACGTGTTGGTGCTGTTTTTTAACCTGTCTTTGCCCTCCAATTTGTCCTGAACAGATCTAAAACTGCCACGGACTTTCCCAAGAATGGAGCAGCTGGAACCTTAAACTGGCTGTGCTGATTTTAAGTATTAATCTGCCTTTAAATCTGTTATAAACAATTAAAAATCTGCACAATTCTTCACCAATGCCCACTTGAAAACTTAGATGGTGGCGTTGAAATCTAGAAAGATACATCTTGATTACCAACTGAAAATTTGAACAAATCTACACAATGGCAGTCTCTGTGTGAAATCACTTCAAGGAATTGTGGGTTTTCGTCCTCTAACTCCAGACCTTGACGGTTTTTGTCCTTAGGTTAACTAAAGTGAAGTCCATTGCTCCAACAAAGAGTAGAAACTAGAAAATAGAATGGTTTGTCAATATTCCTTCTCCTTCTCGCTTTGCCTCTCTTAAATAGAGTTTTCCTCCAAAAGGCATAACTCTTCTAATTTCCTTCATGACCCTTGATTGATATTTGAGAGGTATTATTAAAAATAGACTTTAATTATACTTTTCTTGAGGCCATTTTTTTTATAATATCACTTAAACGGCCCCCTTTGTGACATTACGGCCTTCTTGTTTTATTATAAGAATCCTATTTCCCTAGTTCAAAGTTCCCAAGACCCACAGGAAATGTATGATGGGTGTTTTAGGTTTTATCTTGGTTTAATTTCAAGAAGGGGACATTATAGGAAACCAATAGAGATATTCCATACATATTTCACCAACAATAGATTTTTCATCTTAGTTGAATGCAATTAATTGATTGAATTAACTTGCAAGAGATGAACAACTTAGTAGTGAGAAAACAAATAATTAGATACCAAATATAGTGACACCAATAACCTTGGAGAAACCCACTTTAAGTAATCTCACTTAAAATCACTCAAAAATGGCATACAACTTGGTCCAAACCACTTGAGCTTTAACGACAACATCAACAAACTCATATACTGCCTCACAAATCTCAACAACCACTCAAAAACCCCACAATCGTATGACTCTAAATTCTCTTCATGCTTTCACTTGATGCTCAATCTGAGCTTACATTGCATATTTTTAGAGTTACATAGCCATAGGAGACCCTTGGAAGTTGAAAAGATGAAAGAAATTGGAGAGACATTGAAAAATGGAATGTCACAGGATGCTTTTCTGAGTATGGGCAAGCCGCAAAACAACCGCTTTCAGCAGAGAGACAGTTTTGAAACCACCTCGACACTTCTAAAACTGCCATTGCATTTTGTAAACCACTCTCGCATTTTCAGAATCGCAACTGATTTTGGACTTGCAACACAAGTTCTCACTTTTCCTTGTAGTGAAACTAGAAACTTTTATGGATCACCCAACGATGTAAAAGATGCCCATATTCTCATGATAAAGAGGCACCAATCTTGGGTTTTCAAATGCCACATAAAAATTCTCCACAAGATGGCAAATGAGCATATTATATCAGGGGAACTAAAGGCTGCAATGTTTATCGATTTGTGATGATATTGCTATTTCCCAACAGATTTTGTCTGGGTTGCTTGGTTGGTGGTCAGCTAGTTTGTTTGAGAATGGTGCATAAGAAGAAATCAATGGTTGGTATGGAAAAGGGAGAATAGTTTTGGAGGCCTGTAACTGACAATCTTCTTGTAAATATTTTCTACATAGAGATGGTTGATACAATTATAAGTATAAGATACATGAACCCAACACTAAAACAAGCACAGGCAACTTGCTGCTTAGCTTGACAGTCAAAACTTGGTCAATGCAGGTAGCAGTTTGTAGTCTATTGAGAAATCCTCTGTTTTTTGACTTATTTATAAAAATAATTTCTCTATTTACCATAGTTCCACAAAGTTTCCTGATGAGGGGACGGGTTTCGGGGATAGGGGGACCAAGGGCCTAAGTTTGGGGATGGCGGGGGGACGGTGGTGGGGTGGCGGTCAGGGTGTGGTGCTGAAATACATATAGTACTTGAAAAAATAGTATAAAAAGATGTATATGCATAAGAAGTACAAATGAACTTTGGAAAATTAGTTTTAAACATTTGAATTTTGAAGTGAACATCCACTTAGTGCCACTCCTCTTCTTTCTCTTCTTCTTGCTCCTCTTCAACCCTCTTGCTCTTCATTCTCACTCTTTCACCTTGCACTTGCAGCTCATGCCCCACACTCATACTATTAGCTTCTTGTTCATTTGTTTTTGTGAACTAAAATGAGGATAGGAGAAAATTTTATAGAGTTTGTGGGGTTTGGGTGGAGCCTTTTGTACCCCAAATTAAAATTTTCGCTACACTTAGGCATTTTGAAGAAATGAGTCAAGATATTGTTAAATCTGCCAAAAAGGTCAAAGTTGGGGTTTGTATGTCTTGCATGGGGGTCAAAAACTTAGAAATTTGAAAATTAGGCAATCTGGGTCGGCTTAGAGCGACCAAATCAATAATACCTCTATTTCAGTTTTTCAACCCTAAAATTTAGGAAAATTTCTATTTTTAGCAGTTTTCTAAAAATAGAAACTTTTTCTGGGTTTCTTTCAAAATGGATACTTGCAAAATTTTCTAAAAATAGAAAGTTTGGCTTTTAGGGTTGAGAATGATTTTGATTGGCTTAAAATACTTCCTCATTAGGCTGGTGCAGTCAGAATCACAAAAATATCAGTTTTGCCCTAGTGGGTATATTCTGCTTTTTCAGAAGCTTTTCATGGAGATCCAAGGTCATCAATGGAGGTCAGTTAGCTGCCAGGTGTCAGAATCATACGTTCAAGCATCAAGCAAAGGTTGTCAACGAGGAACGTGCATGAAAAACGAAGAAAGGAGAATATTTTGAAAAAGTTTAAAAATGCAAAAATTTTGCTAACTTTGGTGAATCTAGGCGCCTCCAGTCAAGAAGGGCACCCATACCCCCATGCCTTATAAAATTTTCATATCCGACAGTCGAGGCCAAGGCAAACACGTCAAACGAGGAAGATTTTGAAATTTGCATAAAAGTTTCTAAGTCTGCCAAACATGGGCGCCCCTGAGGAGAATAGGCGCCCATCTTTTTGAAGGATCAGATGATGAAGTCAGGGTTGGCTTCCCCATGCAATGTTGTTCAGATTCTCGCTAGCTTCGCAGTGGATGTCTTCGTCAGCTCATCCGAACATGCAATCATCCGGAAACTTAGATCAAACAAAGGTCATAGTGAGAGGTGTTTTAGAACTTTGAAAACGAAGAACAATGAAAATGGCTAACTCTGGAAGAAATGGGCGCCATACCTCAAGAAGGGCGCCTAGGATTTAGAGCCATCAGAAATCAGTTTCCGGAGATCAAGTATCCAGAAGACCCCTTCCAAAATCTTCCTAGCTATCCAGTGGACCTATCAGCCAATCAGTCTAATCAGTACAACACCCAGAATCGTGGATTCATTTGAAGGTCAAAAGACGAGCAAAATTTGAATATCACGAAAATGGCTAACATTGGAGAAAATGGGCGCTCTTATCAAGGATAGGCACCTGACATTTCAGAGGGACAAATGAAGTTTTTAGCAGACGACGTCTCCAGAACAATGTTATCAGATTCAACCAGGCTCTGCAATGGAACGTTCAGCTTGTTCGTCGGATCAATCTGGAGGCCGGATATCGGAGCTGAAATAGGGTTGAAAATTGAACAAAAGTTGAAAACGGTGAAAAGTTGGCCAAGTTTGGGAAAAAGGATGGCATACCTCAAAAAAGGTGCCTAACTTCTCATGCCTTAGTAGAATTTTTAGAAATTTCAAAAGAATTTCAAAGAGAGAAAAAACACCTTTGTTCAAAGTATGAGCTAAATAAGGGTTTTAAGAATTAGGGTTTTGAGAAGCTGTTTCACAAGGCAAAGCATATTTAAGGCACTTTTGTGTTTTATTTTTCATTATTTTCTTGCAGGTGGTCTTCAAGGAGAAACAGAGCAGCAACTTCAAACCCTTATTTTCAAGTTCAAGAACTTAAACTTGCTGATTTTTCATAATATTTTCAGATCAGCACTCAAGAAGGCTTGCTTTTTCATGTTTTTCCCATCAGAACATCAAATCTTTGAAGAAGGAGGCCATTACTTTCAATTTTCAGCGAGCTGGTTTATACTGGTTCTATTTTCTGGATAATTTTTGAAGAGTTCTCTCAAGGTTGCAGCAACTGCTTTTTATTTTGCATGTCAGAGAAAACTTCAAAATTTACAACTTCCAATCTTCTGAGTCTATCTCAAATATTCTTCTGGATAAAACCCATGTCATAGCTTTTTCAGTGAAACTTCAAGTGGTTGCTTTTTCATTGAAACTTCGAGGTTTTCAAAATCTAATCAAATGGGTTCATCCAGAATGTGCTCATGAACAATACCCAGATGCCAACTTTTTTTTTTTTTGGAGAAAATTAGGGTTTGCTGCTTTTTCAGTCTTCACTCCAAATTTTCAAAAACTGACGATCAGGGTTTGCTTGTATTGAAATTCTATAGAAAACCCATATCTCAAAAAAATTTCAAAATATTCATCCATTTGACGAAGAAAATCAGCAAGTCATTTTTAGGGTTTGTGCTGAGCATGTCCGAGCACAGTCAAGATTACAGTCAATCTTCATGTTTTTCAGCATAGAATACTCTCCCATCGAAATCAGAGCCAAACAAGTGTTGTATCATAATTTATCTGAACGGATGATGTTGGGAAGTGCTTTTCAGTACCATCATGGAAATAAAATGTCATCATCTCAATTGAAGAACGTGCAAAGGGAGTGGTATGAGCGAAAGGACAAGTGTCAGAAAAAGTTGTGCAAAACTCTTTTGTAGGAAAATCAAGAGAAGTGTCAGAATGCATAAAGTTGCAAAGCCGCCAAGTTATCAATTAGTGAGTCATCTTTTGAGGCAGCGATGTTTTTCAAGAACATAACTCATAAAGGAGCTGATGATGTCAAAGATTCTCTAAGTTTGATTGCAAAAGAGGAGAAGATTCTAGAAAAACGGAATATGGCTATAGATAGTATCAATGCTTCTGATAGAGAGGCATTTTCCCCTTTTTTTTTGGCGGATGTGTGAGAGATTTAAAGCAGCAATCTTCTAGAAGCTTTCTCCAAGCTTTCTTTCCATTCTTATCTCATGCTTTCTTTCTATTCTTGTCTCCATTCTTATCCATTCTTTGAAGAAGAAGGAAATTGAGTTGTAATGAGTTGGTGCTTTCCTTGTTTTTAGGTTTTCTTAGGTTTTAGATGTTATCTTTTCTAGGTTTAGAAATAAAGCTTGCATGTTGGTAAGTCTTAGTTGTAAAAGCAAGGAGATTTTAGGGTTCCCTACTCCTCTGCTTAGTTATAAATAAGAGCAGTGTTTGCTCATTTTAGTTTAACCCTGCTTGTGATAACAAGACATAAGTGTCTTTAGTACCTTCTCTTTGTTATTCAGTATTGTTCACTTTGTGTAAAGAGTAAGTTTGCATGCCTCTTTAGCTGCAAATACTTGTTTAGTGCATGTGTTGTGTTGATTATAATTAGGTTGATCGCATGTTGCAAGCGTGTTGCTACAACTTGCTGTCCCGAAGTTGTAATCCTTGTTCCAGAAACTTGAGTAAATAAAATCTTGAGCGTTCTTTGTCTGCCCTGATATAAATATCTCAAATTTCAGTCTATTTGTTTTGTGTTAGAAGTGTGAGTAAATAAAATCTTGTAGCTTGCTTTGCTGCTCCTGAAATAAAAGTCTCATATTTCCGTAATACTTTTATGATCTCTTTTTCAACTTGCTTAAAATGTACGTTGAAGAATAGTTTGTTTAAGTATCTTTGTCAGAAATCAAACTCGTCCATTTCTAAACTCTCTTGCTCTGCGTTTACTTGAGAGGGTAGAAACGTTTTAAGCGTAGGTTAAGTTGTAGCTATCTAGTTTCATTAAAGGGAAAACCTCAACCGCAACATCTAGTGTTCTCGCAGCTGAACCAAAAAGATAGGCGTAATTACTTTCTTTATGCAACTCAGCAAAAGAGGGAGCTTCCCCTCCTAATTCGAAGAGCAATTTACTGCACATAGCTGTCCGTTTCCAAAACGCATTCCAGAGGTGCGATTTTAAATGCCAACAGAGCCCATAGGCCATTAGGGTTCAGCCTTGAGCATAGAGTTCAAAGAAAATTTTGATTGTTTTTTTTTTTTAAATTTGCTTTTTGGTTGTTTGGCCGGAGGAGACTCTTGGGCATCCTTGAGAGGGGCAAGAGATTCCCAGGAGTCCTTTGAATGTCTTGGAGTCCCTTGTGTCTCGGTGATGTCGATGGTGGCTGGGCGATGGGGGGACGTCCCCCCAAGTCCCCAAGTCTCTGAGATGTCCCCATCACGAAAACATGGGGTTTTTTGGGTGTGGGGGGGCACGTCCCCATGGAACATTGCTATTTACTATTGCTGAGTTTGTCTTAATAATACTCTTACTTCTTGGTCACGTCCATACTGATTACAATCTAACTACATTTTTCCATGCTATCTGGTTATTTAATCAAATGTAATATTTGGCAATGGTGGATTTTTGAGCCCTTGCTTTTGTAGTAGACAAGTAGTTAAAGCTGTAATTCACTTTTTTAAGCCAAAAAATTATACTATGTTTGTGGTACTAATTGAGTACAAGCCAGACATATGTAGGGCTATGAACAAAATGTTAATAAAAATTGAATGCCTTCTTGAATGAACTGTTTATGGTTTTTCATTGTTGTCATTATTTTTATGCACTTGATTGAGTTTCGTATATTTGTTGATTGGTATCGTATAAGTTGAACATATGTTTTAAATGTTTCAGTCTTTCTCATTATTTAGATTTAAAATTCTCACATGGTGATCCCAAAAGCACACAACAATAAACCCATCTTTTACTACCATATTTGTCAAAAGCAGTAGGTTCCAAAAAAAATGTTAAATAGTTAGACCTTGATAAGTAGGAGGTTTCTTCCACAGCGTGTCAAATTATGATATTGCTATCATGATTCAACCGTGTAGTTTTCGAGTCAAACTCATTGACCCATGATTCATGAGTAGTGGTTCACAAGAACCCATCTCTCATGATAATGAATGGTCCACTTAACATTCATTGCATCTAGGTGATGCTCACAAAGGTGAAGCATTGGTCCGTCTTGGGAGGTCACCCATCCCAATACTGCTCCAGCTCAAGTGCACTTAACCACGGAGTTTGCCCCAAGGTTAAGCCCACTTAGCTTGCTACCCCATTTGCAAAACCTTCAGCAAGTGTTGTGCCTTATGAACCATTCATTATAGAGCCCCTTTAGCTCATCAATTGATAAGTAGGAGGTTTCTTCCACGCATGTCAAATTATGATATTGCTATCAGGATTCAACCGTGTAGTTTTCGAGTCAAACTCATTGACCCATGATTCATGAGTAGTGGTTCACAAGAACCCATCTCTCATGATAATGAATGGTCCACTTAACACTCATTGCATCTAGGTGATGCTCACAGAGGTGAAGCATTGGTCCGTCCCGGGAGGTCACCCATCCCAGTATTGCTCCAGCTCAAGCGCACTTAACCACGGAGTTTCCCCCAAGGTTAATCCCACTTAGCTTGCTACCCCATTTGCAAAACCTTCAGCAAGTGTTGTGCCTTATGAACCATTCATTATAGAGCCCCTTTAGCTCATCAATTGATAAGTAGGAGGTTTCTTCCACAGCGTGTCAAATTATGATATTGCAATCAGGATTCAACCGTGTAGTTTTCGAGTCAAACTCATTGACCCATGATTCAATTAATCACAATAAAACTCTCCTCAGTCATTGTACTTCAGTTTAGTTCATTTGCCAATTTATACAATTTTATTTAATAATATAGTACCTTACTAGCATATGATTCTGTACATGCAGAAAACCAGAATCTCCAAGAGCGGCAAGGTCAAGAACAGTATTTGAATCGAAGGAAGGCACTCCAAAAAAAGCAAAACAGTGCAATTGCAAGAACTCTCGTTGCTTAAAATTGTAAGTTATTTAATAATTTCTATTGGTAACAAGAGGAGAGTATATATTTGGTAAAATGGCATTTCTAATAGTTCAATTACTTATTTTTTGGATATCTTGTCATATAAAGTATGGGCAATGTTTGCTGCATTTGCAAATGAACTCAAATGGAGTTTCTCTTCTCATGTTGTAAGAAAATGCAATCTTATCGGCTGTAATCTGGATGTAATTTAGAAATATTTCCGGTGGATAATGTTCTCGAGACTTTTACTTGTAGATTAATCTTATGATTATTTGCCAAAAAGAAAATGCTTAGAGATTAAACTTCCTTGTATTTTTGCAGTTGAAGTATTGCAGATTTTTGAGAATAGTATTGACCTAGCCAGTTTTTTTTGTTTCTTCCTTTCTGGGTCATCAGGTATTGTGAGTGCTTTGCATCGGGAACATATTGTGATGGCTGCAATTGTGTCAATTGTTGTAACAATGTTGATAATGAAGCTGTGAGACAGGAAGCTGTTGAAGCTACACTAGAGCGTAATCCAAATGCATTTCGACCCAAGATTGCCAGCAGTCCAAGTGCACATCGAGACATCAGGGTATGGATTGAATGACTTGTACTTGCAAATTGTTGCTTTGTAAAAATAATAACATGTTGCTGAAGCAACAAAAATGCAAATATGCTAGTACAATGTCTTTAAGCATTCCTACAAAAAGCTTTGCAGTATGTCCTACATTGGCCTAGTGATTTTTTAAGCTTGTAGAATTTCGAAGTTCTGGTTTGAAATCATTTAGATTTATTTTTGCAGGAATCTCACTAGAAGTATTAAGAGAGGTTTATGGTTTGTTGTCTTTGTTGAGTTAAATGAACTTTGGATGAAGATAAAGTCCCATAAAATTTTCATGGAACCATCTTTAATGGTTCACATGCCACTTTCCTTTTAGTCAAAGCTTTCATGATTTCCCTTCCTACCTTGTGAAGGCTTGTTACATTTTGTACAATATCCTCTGTAGCATCTTTGGGTGGTGTTGGATTAGATATGGCAAGAGAATCTGGTTTATTTGGCTGTAGTAGTTCTTTACTCCTGTCCTCATATATCCTCATCTGGCTTTTAAATTTTACTAAGATACATGAGGAAAAATTTCACGAGTGTAAGTGATAAGCTCATGGAGGTCATCTGAAATGACTAAAATACACATGGATCGAATGCCACAAAAATAAATAAAAATTGTTCATGGAAGACTTCAATATTTAATACATGATTGCAGCCATCCCACGTTGGTTAGAATTGTAAGACACGGGTGAATTTTATTTAGAAGGTATTATATGCTCCAAATGCTTTGCCAATGAGTGATGTCTTAACATGATTTGTTAGCATCTGCTCATGTTAGCCCCCTCACTACCCACCTGCCTCACCATCCTCTGTGCCCTCCTACTAACACACGCTTACAGGTGCTTCCGTGCTAACTGTGTTCCATTTGCCTTGTAATTAATACCGAGATACAAGAGAAGAAATATTGTTTTAAATGACCACTCATGGAGGTCATCTTGAGATGACTTACAGAACATGTGGGTCAATTTTCACAATAGTTAAAATTTTGGTGATTTATGCTGTTAAATTTTTGTTAGTATTAGAGTCATAATAAGTCCTTTTTGCAGTTGGAAGTTTTGAAATTCATGTCTGCATGTTTATATTTATCTACCAAGTTTGTGGCACAAAGTTAATGAAACATACACTACTTGAAACTCTGCTTTTGAATAATGTTTACAAGTTTGTTTTCCCACCTATTAAAGTTTGTCTTTCCATCTATTAATACCTGCTCATGCTATCTACATGACTTTTAGTTTTAGTGGCTAAAAGCTATCTTTGAATAATCTGGTCATTTTGAGATCAATCTTGAACTGAAATTTGTGAATTTTATAACAGGAAAGTACAAAAATTGTTGTTTAAAATGTGTGGGGATGCAAAAAAGCAAAGAATGTTTGTAGTTGCTCCATGGTTAATTATTTCATGATATATCATACCTTAGAACAAACAGCAATCTAAGAGAAATTTCTTGGCTACAGAAGTTTTGAAATCTAAAGACATAGTTGTTTAACTTTTGGGATCACAGATTTCAGAATCAGAACATGAAATTGCTCAAGAATCACAACAATAAGAATATTGGGCACTAACAGATAATGAAGGAATGTGAAGAATTATCAACTTCACTAGAAGGGAAAGTAAGATAATTTGAAAGATGATTAAATTCCTTATAGCTTCTGCCTAAAGACCAAGTTGAGTGTTTAGATTGGCAATCTTAAGTTGGAAGTTTCACTAGAGAAGGCCACATAGATTCTGTGGTATATTGAAATGAGGCAATACAAGGTCTTGCATTTGAAAGAGGATTAAATTCTTTATACCCTCTGCCTAAAGACCAAATTGAATATTTAGATTGGCAATCTTAAGTTGGAAGTTTCACCAGAGAAGGACACATAAATTCTGTGGTATATTGAAATGAGGTAACCCAAGGTCTTGCGAGTTAGTTTATCAACTACAAAATTGAAGAGTCATGTGGTGATTTTTGTTGTTTCACATTTTGAAGAGATGGCAGCAAAGAAAACGGTAGGATCTGGTCCTGGCACAACATTTTTGCACTGCAGGAGGAATTTTTTCCTGTAGAAAATCAATTTTTTGCCTAAAACATTTCTTCAATCAACTATTTAGTTTTATCCAAGAGGTGCAAAGGTAATTAGTTTTACTTATTACTTTTGAGTAGTAAATAGCATTGATACCAAAGGGTGATTTACAGGGAAACCCGGGGACGCCTCCCCCTCCTAAAATGCCCCATCTCGGTCCCCGGGACGTCCTGGGTACAGGGGGATGGCAGGGTACCATCCTCTTTTTTTGCAAAAAAGTAGGAAACGTCCCCGAAACAGTTGTCCGGCGTTGATCAAATAGGGACGGTTGACCGGTCCTGGGGACGGCCAGGGGACGCCTGAGCCGTCCCCCAACCGTCCCCCAGGGGCCAGGAGTCCCCCACGTCAAAGCATGTTTTAAAAATTATATATATATATATATATAATAGTTTTCAATTTTTTGGTTTACGAGTTGTTTGTTTAAATTATTTTCATATATCTTTCACAATATTTGGAACACTCACAAGATAAATATTTGATGCTCTATTAGAGATATATAAAAATAACAAAAAATTATTCCAAAAGTGTGTAAACTTGAATTTATTTGCTTGCTCTTCACTAACAGGTTTTAGAGACAAAGACTTAGGATTTTGACATTTTTAAATAGTTCTTACTTCTTCACAATTGGAAATAGTTTGAATATTAAGGCAATTTGATGCCCAAAACTCCTTGAGTGCAGCAATTGTCCCCACATTTAACTGCTCAAATCCATATCAGACAATACACCAGCATTGAATTTACTTCCAGTAGTCCACACTCCCAGCAAACTACAATAATTCTGCCTTCAGATGCCTCAACTATTCATTATTGTTCTATGCCAAGTAATCAATAACCTAGGTGAAACAATCTTCATTCTAATCACAAATGTTCTCCCAATTTGTGAGCTGGAAATAACCTTATGTAATTTGATATAAGTTTATAAATTATAACTTGGAGGTTGTATAATGATTCATTTATGTTAATTCTGAATTTTCAATGTGTATTGAGTATTGACAAAGAATGTTGAACACAAATGTTATATGTTAAGGTTCTATAATTTATATTATGTATGCTTTATCCATGTTTTCATATGAATATTTAAAATATCCCTATATATTTTAAATTTTCCCTATATTTTATATAGCGGTCCCCTGCCATCCCTAAATTTGGCCTCAAAAATCGGAAAATTGGGGACTCATCCCGCTGTCCCCTGCCGTCCCTGTCCCAGAAACTTGGGGTAACCTTGGTGATTTATAAACACTGTAGAGGAAAATTTAGGAAAAAGGTAAAGTAGAAGCTTTCCAGTGGGAATAGGAGAAATGTGAAACAAATAAGGAAATTTCGTAGCTAAAAGTAGTTAGCTAGGTTCATTTTGTTCTGAAAGTGTGATGCAGCTAGATGAAAAACTTCAGAAGCCCCAAAATATGGTGAAAATTGAAAACAAGACATCAATCATGTTGGTGGAATATTGAACATATCATGGGAAGGATGCAACTATTGTTCCATGTGGATGATGGATATATTGTACAAGCTTTGTCCATGGAAGAGTACTTTTTAATACATGTTGTCGGATTGGATACAATGGCAAGTATACATCCAGTTTAAATCACCAAAAGATGTAGACACATTTAAAAGTGAGGGTGAATTTGATTGTGAGATGGTTGGCTTGCTGTGTATCCAAAATTGATAATACGGTTCATGAAGAACTGTGATTATGGAAACTTTGTTTTTGATGAACTGCACCATAGGAGAAAAGTTTGCATTTTGACTATTGATTGTTGGCCATCTCATAATATGGTGTTCAGGAAGTTGCTGATGAGATTAGACTAAAAACCTGAGCATATTAGACACCATATCAAATTGATTGGTTGTAGAATGTGTGTATTAGCACATTGTTGACAATAGATGTTTGATGATAGTTCTGTTTGTTTTATATATCTAGTTGTGTGATCTGATAACTAATCAAGTCTATCATATGTTAATGAGATGGCCATGATAGTATGATAAATATCCAATTCATGGCAATAGAGAAAATACTTATTAATTTATTGTGTTGAAGAGTTAGCATTGATGCAAAATATTGTGGATGCTCTAGGTTGCAGAGAAACATTGTGTACTATTCTAGGAAATATGAATTCATTGCTTTGTTATTGGCTTGATCATTAGCCATGCTCACTGAGAAATCTCATAGTTGCCTACCTGTGATGATTGTGGAATATAGGATCATAATTGTTATTGCATAAATGTTAAGATAAATTTAGATTGACAATAGTTTTCATCCAAATTCTTGCCTATATGCATTGGGTTCCCTTTTCTCAAACAAGGGGTCAAATTACTGTACTGAAGTTTTTTTAAGATAAAATACTGTGTTTATATAAATGGGGTTCCATCCCAACATCAAAATCAGATAGAGCTAAACACATAACTATGATCCCACTTAAACACCCTGCCCAGGTGTAGCAGGCAACATCAAAAATTATATCTTGCCTTTTCTTTATGTGATCTAAGAACCGTATGACCCGAATATTGCTTTTTTTGCACTCATTTTCCTATTATTTACTTCTGCCCATTTATTTGCAGCCTTTTCTTCATCATATGCTAACTCATCTTTGAACTTAATGGCAAGGATAATGTGGACAATATTGTGCTTCATTTTATTTTTTGAAACAATTTTTTGGTTGAGATTGGAAATGCTAATTATTACTATAAAGAAAGAAATCACAATAATATCCTTGGATGGCCAAAATAGCTCAATGTGATTGAAAAGTACGACTAACAATAACAATCCGACATCTGAGTGCCTAAAGCATCTTCTATCTAAAGAAGCAAGAAAAGATGTTTTCTCAAGTTAAGTGTAAACCTGACAAGGGTTCACGAGATCCATTATAAGTTATAACTCTACATTCTATAGGAGATAAAAAATAGTGAAATAATCCACTCCAATAGAAGCAAATGAGAAATGGAAGAAACATGGTAGAAGTGTCTGTAATCTCTATTAACATTAGATTGAGAGTCTGTAATCTTATGAAACATTGCATGATCACCACTAATACATTCTTAAGAGGCCTCAAAATGCTTCTTTGAAGAGGAAGGGGAAATTCCTCTAACATCTAGGGTCAAACTATACAAGCTAGTGATTATACTCTAGCTATGGACTAGTTACAAATAGGATCAATGATCACATGCTTATACAGTTGTATCCAAAGAGTCAAAGATATATTATGATTACTCTAAATATCTCACAGTTACCATGAGACTTGTACCTTGATCCTTGGTACTCATCTCCCTCACTAGAAACACGTCCTCGTCTTGAAGACCTATATGGAGACGTTCCAAACATTAGGAGACATCACATGAAGTTTCTTTACATCTCCTATACCTCTTCTATAAGCATTGTTTGAAAATGAGGAAACTTCCAATAGAGGTTTGTTAGATATGTTGCATAAATTACATTGAATTTTCTTGAAGTGTTGATATGTGGTTGAAAAAAGTTAACAAAACTAAACATATACACTAATAGACTTGTGATTTTCTATTTTCTTCATAAAAGTTTACAAGTCTTTTTGGTGGTAGAAAATTTCCTTATTAAATCCCATAGAGGTAAGAATATGAAATGAAAGAATAATAAGGCTTAAGATGTGTACATGTATTGAAGTTCTATCAATTGATTGAAAATATAGTCATCTCCAAGGTCCTCCATACCAGGTTTCTAAAAATAACGGGATTCCCATCCTAGTTTCTTTGTCATCTCCATGTAGTTATGGTTTTAATTTTTTTTTTCTATCATGATGACGATTATCAACAATAAACATTATTAATATATTTCAATACTTTTAAATGTTAGTTTTATTTTTAATTTTAAGCATTTTAATATTTAACGTTCTTTAAAGATATCCATTGTTTCATATATATATATATATATGTATAGTCATCTTGAACATATTTTGAAAATGGCCTACAAGTACTAGTCCTCGTCTCCCATACCAATACTAGTATCCGACTCTTTGTAACTATGAAATATCTCAAATCTTTAATTAGCAACTATAACTTGTGGATTGTTGTATTATTTGTTTGGTCTATTCAAGTATTAATTGTAATATTTAATGGTCATCTTAGCTTTAGATAGTCGATAGTTTACTTTTAATTAACTTAGTTAACTTTTAGTAACTTCTATTTATGCTTTAGTTTGTTTTAGCATCTTTCAATTATTTGCTTTAGTGTAATATTTAATGGTCATCTTTGCTTTAGATAGTCGATAGTTTACTTTTAATTAACTTAGTTAACTTTTAGTAACTTCTATTTATGCTTTAGTTCGTTTTAGCAGCTTTCAGTTATTTGCTTTAGTTTGCTTTTGTTAATGATTGTTTTTTTTAGAAACATCGTTTTGTAATTTTCTATATAAGGAGTATTCCTCTCCTTTTGTAAATAACGAATATCGAATATCAATTATCATTTCATGGTATTAGAGCTGAGGTTCGATCTTTTTTGGCAAATTTTTTAGAAATAAAAATCGTTGTTTTCCTAAGGAATTTAAAAAAAAATTCTTAGATGTTTTTGCTTGGTTTTAAAAAAAAAATGGTTAACCCGAAAACTGAAAAATTATTATGGAAGTTTTTTGACGGATTTTTTTTATTAAAAATTTGAAAGTTTTTTGGACCCGATTTTTGAAGGGTTTGTTGCAAAAGATTTTGTGAAGATTCATGGGCATTTTTTTCATTTTCTGGGCGTTGTTTGAATATTGGTTTCTACGCCTAGGGTTTCTTGTGTGTGCAACACCTTCATCTGGGTTGAATTTGTGATCTGATTTGGGCGATTTTGAAGAATATTTCTAAAGATTTGAAGAGTTGTTGAAATTTTTTTTAATAAAATTTTTCTTGATTTTCAGAAGTTTTTTGAAAAGTTTTTTTTTTGCTTTAAGGTTTTTTTTGAAAAAATCTTTGCTTTTTCAGAAGATTTTGATTTTTTTTTTCTTCTGAAAAATCTTGCTTTTTTAGAGTTTTTGAAGGTTTTTTCCGAAAAATCTTCTTGTTACTAAGCCTCATTTTAGACGATTTAAAAAAAAATCGTGAGTTGTGCTAGCTAATTGTCTAGGGTTTCGTGCCAACTGATCGCAAACTTTATCTCGTTTTCCAGGCATTTGGAAAATGGGAGGGATGGCTGCTTTGACCAACGTCATGTTGGAAAGTACGCAAAGGTTCAATGGGAAAAGTTATAATACCTAGAAGTAGAGGAAGCTCACAATTTTCGAGTGCCGGTGTCTAGATTTGATTGTTTTGTGGGAAGGACCAGTAATCACGAGGTGGTTATTCTTCTTCAACTATTAGTCACCGATGATATGTTTCCAGAAAATCATGGATAAACTTGGTTTATGTTTGTAGGATGCCCATTAAGGGAGGGTATTCAAGTATTAATTGTAATATTTAATGGTCATCTTAGCTTTAGATAGTTGATAGTTTACTTTTAGTTAACTTAGTTAACTTTTAGTAACTTCTATTTATGCTTTGGTTGGCTTTAGCATCTTTCAGTTATTTGTTTTAGTTTGTTTTTGTTAATGAGTGTTTCTTTTTAGAAACATTGTCTTGTAATTTTCTATATAAGGAGTATTCCTCTCCTTTTGTAAATATAGAATAATGAATATCGAATATCAATTATCATTTCATGGTCTATTATTGTGCACCAGTATATAGTAATTGTATGTCACTTGACATTCTTCCTAATGGAAATAGACATGAAGAATAAATTTACCTATCTAGTAGCCCTAAGAGTACATGGTGGCATTTGATGCTTGGAAGGCACCATCTTTGTGAGAAATGAAGTCAGACATCTCTTGTGAGGATGATGGTATGAAAATGGATAAAATCTCGTTATATTTTTAAGAAGATACTTATATCTATATTGAATGTAACAATATACAATGGGTTTAAAATCAAATGGCTTCAAGTGGTTACTTTGGACAAGATTGCAAATTGTGATTCCTAGTACCGTGCTTAGTCTTTGATAGTACTCTTAACAAAAAGTGAAAGCAAAATAGTATGTACAAATATATATTTTTTACAAACCAAAGTGATCCTCATCATTTCCTCCTTGTCGAGAGGAACTTGTCCCCAACTTTAACATTAAGTGAAGAAACTTCTTTTTGCAAAAGTACTAGAGAATCAATTGGATTGTGTTAGTAGAGAAGTGGGTTGCTTATTTCAATTGGTGTGAGTTTGAATATCAAGAAATATATTTTGTATAATTTGAGTTGGTTCGTGTTCAAACACCATAGATGGCAAAGTTGAGTTAGAATATCTTAGCTAGAAGCACTGTGCTTGACTACTTGGAGAATAGGGCAAGGCTAATATCTGATTTGTATCAGCTTGTGATACTTATTTGGAAACCTTTGCTCATCTGGGTGAAGCTAGTTGCAATCAATAATTTGAAACAATGGGGGATGAGGATAGGAAATAGTTCATCAAGAGGTAGTCTAGTAAATGTTGAATCAAGCAAATGTTATCTTCTTCATATTTATTATTTTGAGGGGTTTGGTCCTTGAGAGGAAAAATCCATGCTATTCTTTGGAACTAGCCTCTTCTAGGAGGTGTAACTCATCCACCTTTTCTGCTTGTTCAATTCATGACAAATCGTTTAAGTTCCATGGTCCTCCTTGTAACCAAATCTATGTGAAATGGATCATACACTCATTTCTTGGCCTCCTCGAACTTGGAGTTTTTGAGCCTTAGCTAGCAGATTTGCAAGGGCACCTTTTTCTTAAATGTAATCTTATCTAAGGAAACCAAGCAAGTGAATATCTACTTTTTGAAGCAAATGTCAAATGAATTCCAAAGTTCAAATTGGCTTTGTGATAAAGATCAGAAAATGGTTTGTGATGACATTCCCTTCATTGATTTTGAAGGAACCATATGATTGAGGACACCAATCACCAAATTGAGTGGGCTTCTCTTTGTCCAATGCCTCTCGGGCACTAACAACTTTTTGATCACTAAGGGAGGAATGCCATAGAGCCATCATTGAAACAAACTTGATGCTAGACTCCTATGAAGGATTTTAGGCCATTTTCAAAAGGAGTCTTTAGTACTTTCATGGGTGCTCATATTGTTGTGGTGTTGGATATCTTTAGTCTGATGCTTGCATTGGTACATCAGAAATATTATATGTCCATAGAACCTCAATCTCTAGGGTATAGATTTAGGATAGCACCAAGAAGAATAAAGATTGGAGAACTATCAATTTTACTAAAAAATGCCCATTTAATATCTCATCTGGTAGGAAATCCATTGGGCCCAATTAAACACAAGAATCAAATGTCTCTTGCTGACCATTCCCTTATGTATATACTACGTTATCATCCACATCCAAGACATAGGATAAAATAGAATGGTGCTCCATGAATGTTTAGACTATTTGTATTTGGTGACTCAGAGTACCTTTTTCCTTTTCTTTCTTCTTAACTCCAATACCCATGGAGCCTTCAAAGATAAATTCCATGGAGTTGCATCAAATCTCTCTTGCTCAATATTCAAATTGATGTAAGGAATGAACATATCTCTTACACAAAATCCTTAGGGATGGTACACAATAGTTCTGTTATCCAACCAAATTTCTCTAGTTGAGTGCTTAAATTATGATGCACACCATTTTACAATTTGTGAGAAGTGATGAACTTCGTGTAAGAATACCTTTATCCACTTGAATTTCATGAGTTGCATGTAGAGGGACTTAGATCCTCTTAAATTTTTTAGTATTTGCAATAAAGGCAATGATGGGGTTTTTAATTCCCTCTCAATTCTTTGACCACAAATTCTTCTATGTAAGAGTTGGATTCTATTATTTAAGGGCTTTCCATTTTATAGGTCTTCCTACTAGATTTCTTCTTTTGCAATTTGAAACAGATTTACAAGACTCACCTAGACTTGGCGAGTCCTTAGGCTAGCAGAATTTTGGTCCAAGTACTTGGTGAGTTGGTTAGACTTGTTGTGTTACTTGTTGAGCTCGTAGAGTCTTGTTGTTGAGACTTGGCCAAGTTAGGTGTGAAAATTAGGAAAAAAAGTTCAAATGTAACACTATGGCAGCAAACATGGTTAGGGCATAATTATTGCTTAATAGCTTTGACACTTGTGCTTTTTGAAGGGTTTGGAGGATTCTTGGAGCTTGGTTAAAAGCAATCAAATTTTGAAAAATGGCATGTGCATGAAGATTTGCGTGGTCGCCAAGGCTTTAATTTGGTCTTGGTTTTTAAAAGCAAAAAGTGAAAATCATTTTGGCTTTTCTAGATGGGAAAACATTTGTTTTCTATTTCTTTCACTTTTTCCCAATTAAATCCGAAGTAATAAAAAATACATTAATACTTTTGGTTTGTCGAGTCAATCCTTATCCTAAGTAATGCTACTAATGGTTGTAGCAACATTTTTAGGCTTGTTTGAGATACAAGTGCATGACTCTAAATAGAGATAGTGATGCTGGGCCAATTGATACAAGTCCTCTCTAGCATAATTATTGACTCTACATTGTGATTTTTGTTTTTGATGCTGTGGATATCATAATCCGTGAGCTTTGTACACCCAAAACACTTGAAGAATATTTATATATTTGAAAATGTTGCTTCCTTCAACTCAAATCTGCCTTTGTAATAATTTGATTGATGTATATTTGTATATGTGATCAAAGCAGCTTCTAATTGAGAAGGTAATTATGCCCTTTAAATTTGATTTATTGAAGGGTGCATAGTAAAAGCTTTAAATCCTAAAAAAGTCTATATTTCATGGTTTCTCAATTTGTCGAGTCTAAGTGCCGAGCTCGAGTCCAAGTCAAAATCAGCTGTCGAGTCTAATTCTTGTAACTATGATGTGGATAACCTCTAATGTGCTAAGAACATGGGCCGAGATAGCACAAAAACTTGATCATAATGTAAATTACATGGAGAGATTGATGAATAAATTCACACCTTGACCCCAAATTTAGGTTCATTGCTCCTTATCTCGTGTTGAATGCTGCTTGATACGACTATGGAAGAAATTGCTTAGCTTGTTCCTTCATGTGCGAAGGAGACTAGCTTTATGTAATCTTGCACCTTTAAAATGATAATTGAATGGTATTTCTTCCTTGCCAAATTGATGTGCTACTTAGTAATTGCATATTTATCCTATTTGTAATCGTATGTTATCATTCTTATGATTTATCCATGTGGGATGCTAGATGGCCCTTTTCAAGGGGCTCTCCTTTGCCTTGGTTGCATTGAAATTCAACTTGCCAACATTGTATATGTCACCTAACACTACTATTGTATTTGTTCGCTTGTGAGACATTCTAGCTTTGATATTTTCTTTGCTCAATTATTCACTTGTGAGAGAGATTATCTCTGTATCATCTTGTACTACAAAAATAAAAAGCATCACATTTGCATAGTAACAAAAACACAAATACTGATTATACTATTGAGTTGATTTTCAATGTATCACAATATGACTTTTATAAAGCCTTTCCAACATATCTTCCCGAACTACCATTCTACAGGAAATTGGAATGCAACTAATTATTATAATAGCAATAATGAATTACAAGTCACTAAGGTGATTTTATTACAATATGTAAACCTTAATATTCCAACATCCCTCCTTAAGGTTTACATTTGGCACAACAAAATGTGCTGATCAAAACAAACAAATACATATTTTTAGAAGGTTTTCTTTGAAAGAACAATTCTTGAACTAGGTGGAACTCCATCAAGCTGCCTCATAACTCTTGGAAGGGTGTAGCTCTTGAGTTGAATTCTGAAGTTCTTGGATTACAACCTCCTCGAATTCCCGAATCATAGATCTCCCCAATTATTGGACAACAATCCATGTTGAGCTACATCCACAGTGCTCCATCAAGTTGTCTCACTACCCTCAAGAGGGTATGATTTTCCAAATCCGTAGATTGTCGAACTATTGGGGCAACAATCTATATTAAGTTCACCAGATTCCTTCCTGTTTTCAAAACAACAAACTTCAAAATATATGCATTCTTCAATTTTGTTAGCATCAAAAGAGGAAAACGAAAAACATATGCTTCTCATACAAAATGCCATCTTTGAGCAAGAAGTTGACTCGAGATGATGAAAATCTTCTAGCCTTCGATGCATGTGAGTCTTTGGAAGCCCTGTTAAGTGTAGTATGGATGGACCTAAAAGTATAAGCATAGGATGATATGATAAAAAATATTCATATCAGGATGTTGGGCTCAATTGATAATACACCCATTTACAGATTGTTGACAAAAAGTTTCAGCAGTACATATAAAATACTAAAATTTATTATTTCTCCTAATTCAATGTACAAGTAAAAATAAATCCTTCAAATATTTAAATTCCCTTAACCTTGTGAAAACTTAATTACTTGTGTCTCCCTTATTCTGTATGAACTCCAAACTTCAATTTTATAGGAAATTTAAATATCTTAAATCTTCTTCCTATTTATCATTTTCCCCAAAACACAATGCACTTTTAAAGGTCTAGACAATGTACCATGATTTTTAATTGTTGAAGGCTGGAAATTATAAAAAACCAGCTGCAACCTCCAATGCATGTGGATTTATGACCTTATTTTGTACCACATCAGTGGAGATCTTCTTGTAAGCTTGTTGATTGAGTAGGATACAAAACAATGAAGAAAGTAGTTTGCGTTTCCTTGCATTGTTCACAACAAAAAAGATAGAAAGAGGGAAGGCGCTTAAATGTTGATTGAACATGATAGAATTTTGGGCATCTTAATCCAATGCATTGTCAGTTGCAACTTGCCACACAGTTGGAGTAAGACAGTGTTGAATTCTCTTCACTGGTCACTAGATAAATAATAGTTATCCATCATTTGCATAGGAATAGAAATGATTCTTGCTCTGACACCATGATGGGAAAATCAGAGATCATCACATTTGCACGTTAACGAAAACATAAATAATGATTATATTGTTGAGTTGGTTTTCAATGTACCACAATACGAACTTTATAAAGCTTTTCCAACATAACTTCCTAAACTACCAATCTACAAGAATGCATCTAATTATTTTAATAACAATAATAAACTACAAGTCACTAAGATGACTTTATTACAATACATAAAGCTTAAAGTTAATATTCTAACATCTTGCACAATTGAATTGATAAATGATTGCTAGTTCTTTCTTATTAAATTAAATTTTCTTTTCTTAGAAATGGTTCCTTTCATCAATTTGTAGTGATGTATATCACTCTTATGATGCATCCATGTGGGATGGCCCACCTTTGAATGCTTTAATCATCTTGAAGGGGAAAGAGAGAGGGAGGGGGAGAAATATTGTCGTGGATTCTAGTTAGCTCTTTTTTAGGGACATGCCAACAACACCTTTGTTGCTTTTTAGCTTGAGTTGCCTTGCTATGGGCTTTGAATGACATTTGCACTCGCTGAATTTCAGGCCTTTCAAAATTTCCTCTCCTAGATTGAGTATTGCCTTATGGTGCTTCCTTGTGAAGTCGAGATTTGAATAGGCCAACTAACTTGATTTTGAATGAGCACTCCAAGAGTTCTAGGTTAAGAAGTGAGAGTGACAGATTGAGGTTGTGAGAAAGAATAAAAATCTTAAAGGAAGAAATTCTAATTCTTTATGGAAAGGAAAGCAAAGGACTTGGGTAAGGTTTTGATGTTTGGTTAGAATCTAGATTGTCAAAGGCTTAGCTTACAAAGTAGGCGATCCGTTTATAAGGTTGTGAAAGTGTGAAGGTTAGTCTTTTATATTAAACACCTAAAATAATATGAGCTAATTGTTATTTGAATGTTACTTAGGGTTAGTCTTGTTAAGTTTGAAATTAATTGTTAGATTAAAATATATAAAATAGATATAAAAACAGTAGTTGACAATATAAATTAGGGGTAAATACACTAAATATTTTTTTTCTCTTCAAGGTGTAGAAATGAGCTTAACAAGTCATTTAAAAAGAAATTTTAGTTAGCTACTAAGGGTTAACTTGACCTTTTTATAAGGTGTATATGTAATAACCACCCCTAAATTTTTTTAATTTTTTGCCAAATTAAAATCACAACTTGAACACGCAAATAATGGTACTCTGCTGTCTCAAAGTTCCGATAGACATTTTCAATGTCTATATAACTGCTGTTACAATGTTTTGAGCTAATAATCTTTCACATTGAGACACCAATACATGAAATGAACATAAATAGGAAACCCCACATGAAATACTTCCAAACAGGGATGCGGATAACTGCTGCAGGTCTGAATATGGACCAATGTTTCGCTGTTACAGGCAGGATAGCAATGGATATCTCCCAGCAAGCCTCCCAACTGTAATGTAATACACCCCCAAGTACCTGTGAAGGATTTACATCCAAAGTTCCAACTCAAATGCCTTCCAAACTTTCCAGGATAGAAGCAAACAAGTCTGCAATGTTTGTCTGAAAGGTAGCAGTTCTGAAAATGACTATTGCAAGCCCCAAGGAGACCTCCAAAAGGTCATCAAACACTAAACTCAAACCCAGCACTGTTATTCAACCTCAAAATGAAGGAAATGTCAAGTTTCAGGTCTGCAATGTGTTTTCGGCAGTGTTCCACGGGGATGCGTCCCCCCCCAAAAACCTTGCGTTTCCTAGAGGGGGACGTCTCGGAGACTTGGGGACTTGGGGGAGATGTCCCCCCACCATGCGACCACCAACGCCACCATCCCACCACTAGTGTCACTGTCTCCAAGACGTTGATAGAACTTTGAGGACATTGGGGTGTCCTCAAGACGTCTAGGGGACTCCTAGTTGTCTCCAAGATGTATAATTCTTATACTTATACATCTTGTTATAACTTTTTTTTGAAGTACTATATGTGTTTCAACACCCTACTGCCCCCTCGCCGTCGTCCCCTTGCCGTTCCCAAACTTAGGCCCCCCGTCCCCACGTCTCGAAAACACGTCCCCTGCTGTCCCCGTCCCCAAAACCCCATGGAACACTGGTTTTCAGTGATACCCATCATGAATAGTGTGCTGGAAACAGAGGTGGCCGACAACCCAAAAGTCTAAAACACCTCCAAACTCCCTATGCTCAGCAAGAAATTGCTTGGAATGATCAGCACACACCTAGGTGCCACCAGTTAAATATTAAAGCCTTCAGAAAAGCAAGTGACTAGCCTCTTGGGATATCACACCAAGTTCCATGAGCTCCCGCAACATGTATGGCCTTGCATGGAAATTTGTGCCACATCAAAACAAGTAAAAAACCCTTCCAAAATGAGTTGCCCAGCCATGAGGAACACCTATAAATCAAGACTCAATGATTTTTGAAGACAACCCATAACCTAGGTCTAGCGCCAAAGCCTCAATTTGTACGGCCTATTGGAAACAATCTGAAAATGCAACAGTCTCACACCAAAAAACTCTGAAAATACTCACAAAATACAAACCCAAAAACCTTCAATCAAAATACTTCAAAAATCTTCATTTTTTGAAACCTTGAATATGCAAATTTGTGAATAACCAATGGTGATTCCTGAGTAGAACCACTCCAACCAGCTAGGGATCGTCTTCTAGATTGAAAACTAGTAATCAAATGAGGGGTTTGTCTTCAATCGATCTTTGGAAGAACCTGCAGGTTCAATTTGGCAGCATTTCATAATGTGTACTCTTTTGCATATCAGAGATGAGAGCCCAAACCTCCTTTTATAACTTTTTGGAGGGAAAAGAGTAATTTAAAAATTTAAAATAATTCATTTTCCCCTTAAATGTCCTTTTTAACAAATTAAAATAAACATTATGTACAAATAACCTTCACATTAAACATTAGAAACTTAAGCATATAATTAAAATACTCCACCCAAGTTATGGAAAACATTGCCGAGGCATTGGAAACCAAAAATTGATCACGCCATGAAGGAACTAAAGCTGAGGGATGATGACAGGTACCATCTTGGGGACTTATTAAAAATAGGTGTGCTCTCCAAAAAGTTTGGAGAACAATTCAGGAGGGCAAAAACACTTTTGAAAGTGACATTGCAATCCATGCCACTAATTGAGCCTAGGAGACTCAAGAGATAGGCTAACAATCACCATGCTCTACGAGACTCAAGAGATAGGCTAACAATCACCATGCTGACTAGGCTTGAGAAAGGGACATTATATTATAAGAGTTGGAATATAATTAAGGCTAGTCGTTTTTGATGGTGCGACCTACTCTTCAAGCTTAGTGACCATTTGTTTTTTAAGTTGTTTTATTTTTCATGTTAGATAATTGTTAGGGTTAATACTTTCTATGTTAAATAACCTTAACTTAGAAGTAAGAGTCCAATAGTTTATAATGACAAAAACTAGGCTAGAAATGAGGTTAGCTTTTATTTGTGATGGTGGGGCCTATTCTTGTATTTTTATGTTTTAAAGAATCAGGGTAGCCCATGTAAGTAATAACCTTTCTAAATTGGTAGGACCATTTGGTTCTCATGTTGGAGACCATGATTCAATTCTCCCCAAGGACATCTTAGCATTGGTGAGCATGCTGGAGTGGTAGTGTGTTGTAGGCTTGCAAGTGATGGAGGAGGAGTGCAAGGAGGAGATAAGAGTAAGCGTTCAAGCTATAGGAGTGAAGCATGTTGAAGACGAAAGAGGATGCCTTGTAGGAGGAGAAATGAGGTGAGCAATAGGTGAGGTGTTCAATTTGTAGGAGCATAGGTAGGAGAATTGTTAGTCTAGTGGTATCCGTGCAAGGAGAGTATCATATAAAAGGAGTAACCCCGCTTGTTGTAAGGGGTGGGCACCTTGTTACCAACACTCACTACATAATCTGAAAAAACTCTTTTCTAGTGCAGCAATCTTACTTGAAGGTTTTATCATGGAGTGCTAATCGATGTATGTGTACAATACTATCAAACTAACACTTTAGGCTTCTATGTGTACAATAATCTTACATCACCATTCTATTGCCGACCCTAGATGCATTTGCCCTTTTGACTTCTCTACATGGGCTTATAGACTAAGAATGATAGCTACTTGTTGAGTGCAGTACTCTCACAATTCTAATAATTTTGGATTTATAGTTTAGATATAACACCATGATAGTGTATGATACAACCAAACATAATATTGCATAGAAAAGCATTTCTTGTAGCAATCATTGGAGATTTGAAACTTCCATAGTCCATAATTATTGAATTAGATTTTTGGAAAGGCTTGTGATAGAGATTTGAAAAATTTAAGGATTTTTGTTTACATTTTGTGATCCATCATTAAGATGAATGTTTGTTGGGAATGCAAATCAGGGCTTCTTATAGGGATATATTTAGTACAACTACAATATGGTAGGTAGGCCTCACTGAAAGAGAAAATTAATTTCTAATGGCATTACCTATTACAAAGCAGCCATTAAAACTAGTTTTCACTTAGCCATTACTCTAGTTGCTACTTAGCCATCACACTAGTTAGTTACAACAAAGCATTTAATATATTAATTAGCCACTTTGTCAGAGTTGGGAACCTTCCTAAGTTTTGGGTGTCAGGTCATCATAATTGATTTAATCTTAAACCAATGACACTATCTAGATTGTCTAGATGTTTTGCCATCTCTATTGAATCCCTAAGATGATGCTTGTTATTAAACTAGTATTGTAATATTTAGTATATAATGGTCAATTAGTCTTTATGATAGACTTTAGAAAATTTCTTTTATTCTTTTAGTTAAGTTCTTATCCTTTTGCTTTATTAGTTGTTGCTCTTATCCTTTTCGGATAAAGTATTTGTAACTCTTATTTAAGGATGCTTGCGCTCCTTTGTTAATATCGAATATCTTGGTAATCATTTTGTGTTATATGGTATCAAAGCTCAAGTTACACCTCGGGATTGGTGAACGTGTGAAATTCTACGAACTATTGTAGTGATGACTCACACATGTGATATAGGACCAAAAGGACATTGTATGGTACAATATGGCGTTGTATGGAATTAATTTGGGTTTCAATTTTTTTTTTTTTTTTTTGACTTTTCTTTTTAATGAAAAAAATCGTGGCCTTGTTGAAGTTGGTAATTGTTGATTTTTTCATCTAAAAATTGCGAGTTTGTTTCTAGAAAATGCGTGGCTTTTTTTTTTTTTTTTTTCTGTGAAAAATCATAAGTTTTAACTTTTGCAAAATTGTGCCTTTTGTTTCAAAAATTGCATGCCATTCTTTGAAAATCTCATCGTTTTTGTGTGCACAAGAAAAATCATGCAATTGCTCTTTATCGTGGATTTTTGGTGCATGGGTATTTTGTGTTGTGGCTGCAAATACAATTTTGGCAATATTTTAATAAAAATCATGGGTTTCAATTTGTTTTTTTGATGGTTTTTGATAAAATCTTGTTTTTTAGAATGGCTAGGGTTTATCGTATTTCTAGACTTGGTCGATGGGTTTTCTATTTTTTTTGGTGATTTTTCAAAACAAAATTCTGGGTATTTTTTGCTATTCAAAACCTACGGTTTGTAGCGGCTAAAGCAAGAATTTTTGTTGGCTAGGGTTTTTCAATAAATTTCCTAAATATTTTTGTGGTCTTCTTTTAAAGGTGGTTAGGGCTTCTTTTTTGTAATCATAATTTACAAGGGGGATGGCTTCATTACACAACATTTTGTTGGAAGGCAACCAACACTTGATTGACAAAATTTACAACACGTGGAAGAAGCGCATGCTCATGATATTTGAGTACAAATGCCTTGATAAAATTGTCCTCGATATTGACAAGTTTGATGAGCGTGATAGAGGAGTCGTCATGTTGATAAAGCTATTAGTGACTCATGAGATGCTTCTAGAGGTTCAAATAGGCACATCCTCTAAGGAAATTTGGAAGATCCTATGAGATGTGCACGAGACGTTACATAAAGTTAGGGCCTTCTTTATGAAAAATATGCTTTTTTCAATTATGATGAATGAGACAACATCCTGTAGGAACATTTGCTAAAAATCAAGGACATCAAAGATTAGTTGTTTGCCATAGGTCAAAAGATGGAAGAAGACATGGTGGTCAATATGCTCAAAAGCTTTCTATGAGTCTATGCACATTTTATTGAGACACTCAATATCACATCTACAAGTGTTGACTTGAAGTTCAAGGAGCTATGCAATAAGCTCTTGCAATAGGATAGATGGAAGAAACAACTTGATAGCAACAATGATTTAGAGAGTGTGGAATAGGCATTTGTAGCCAAGGACAAAGGTAAAGGAAAATGGTCATAGAAAAAAAGTCAAGGGAATACTGAAGATTCTTTAAAGAATCTAAAAAATGTCACATGTCGCTATTGTGGTAAACTTGGTCATATGAAGAAGCATTGTAGAAAAAGGTTGGCTAAAAGAAACTAAACCAGGAGGGTCTTCACCAAAGGCTCATGTAGCATTCTTAGGAGGATTCAGCCTTCTATGCTTTCATGGCCAAACGACCAATAGATAAGTCAAAGTCATCTGCGTGGTATATTGATTTTGGAGCATCTCGACATTTCATCCATAGGAAAGATTGGTTCATGGAATACAAGACTTACTTAGATTCAGTGATCTTCGGTGGTGGTGAGGAGTACACAATTGTCGGCAAAGGAAATGTGCAAATATCTTTTGGAGGGACAAATCTCATTTTTCTCAATGTGTACTATGTGTTAGGAATGGAGTTCAATTTGCTCTTTGTGAGTTAGATTATGCACCCTTGTTCCAATTTGGATGTCATATTAGCAAACACAAATGCTATATAGTTGACAATTAACTCGAGAAAACCATTGTTGTTGGTATTAAAGATCATGGTTTGTATCGGCTTGTTGATACTAAACATGTTCAGGAGTGTGCATTGGCAGCCAAGAGTGCATTTGATATTAGTACACTATGACATCAGTGGTATGGGCACCTCAACTTATGCTACCTCTCTTAGATGGCACGAGAGAATTTGGTAGAAGGATTACTTGACATCCAACGACAAATTTAGGGTGTTTGCGGAGCTTGCCAAGCAGGGAAGCATCACAAAACTCCTTTTCCAGATGGATAGGCTTGGAGAGCCTTGAGAGTCCAACTAGTCCATGTAGATGTTTGTGGACCAATGAATACGTCATCTTTCATTGGTGCCAAGTATTTTCTTCTATTTGTAGATGATTTTAGTGGGAAAATATGGGTGTATTTTTTGAAGTTAAAATCATGTGTTTAAGGAATTTCAAAAGTTCAAAGCATTAGTAGAAAGAGTCTGGTTGTTCAATAATCACTCTTAGGTTTGATAGTGGAGGAGAATTTTGTTCCAGTGAATTCAATGACTTTTGTACTGAACATGGTATAAAATTGCAATACACAACACCCTATACTCCACAACAAAATGGAGTAGTTGAGAGAAGGAATTGTACAATTATGAAGATGGCCCAGTGTATGTTGGAGAATAGGAGTGTTCCCAAGAAGTTTTGGGCTGAGGTAGTTTACATTGCAATTTATTTTCTCAATAGGTCTCTGACATAAGCAGTGAAGGAGTAGACCCCAAAAGAAGCATGGTTTGGGAGGAAATCAAAAGTGAGTCATCTTAAGGTCTTTGGTTCTACTGCATATGTTTGGATTCTAAATGCATGGGGAACCAAGTTGGACTCAAAAACTAAGTAGTTAATGCTTACAGGGTATAATGAAAATCATAAATCCTATTGGCTTATTGATGTTGACATTGATTGCTTAACTTTTAACAGGGATGTTGTGATCGATGAAGAAGTTGGCCCGTTTCAGCTCTCTTTAGAGATCAAAATTGTTGAAGAACAACTTGTGGCTAAGGATTTAGATATTAAGCTCCACGAAGTTTCACTTGAAGGGGAGGATTCTGAGCATGAAGAGTCTCCCTAGGCAACAATAACAAAAACTTTCTTAATGATAACCTGATCAACATCTATAGATGACATAGAAACAAGCAGCCCATGTCACCATGACAACACTTGTTTGGCAACTTCTAGGAAGATACCAAAGTGGTGGGAAAGCACCATTTGAGATGTTCAGGATAATAAAATGATTGTGGGTAGATCATCGAGAGGTAAGAGCAAGAACACAATTAACTTTGCTCTTATGGCCATTCTTTAGGGAGTTTATGAGACCTAGGAATTTGCAAAGGCAAAAGGGAAACTTGAATGGGAAAAGGCCATGGAAATTGAACATAAAAGTCTTATGAAAGTTAAGACTTGGGATCTTTGAAATCTTACACTAGGGAAGAAACCCATTGGCTGCAAATGGGTGTACAAAGCTAAGTATAAAGTTGATGGTACACTTGAAAAATACAAAGCTTGGTTGGTTGCTAAAGGGTGTTCACAAAGAGAGGGCATTGACTATGAGGAGACCTTTGCTCCTATAGCAAAGATGAGCACCATCTGTTTGGTTTTAGCCATGGCAACACAATTTGGTTGGAAAGTCCATCAAGTGGACATAAAGAGTGCCTTCCTCAATGGCGATTTGGAGGATGAAGTGTACATGTCTCAACCTTAGGGTTTTTAGTTTGCAGGAAAGGAGCATTGGGTATGCAAACTGAGGAAAGCGCTATATGGTCTAAAGCAGACACCTTGGGCATGTCACATTAAAATAGATAGGTATTTGGTTGAACAAGGCTTCCAAAGAAGTCATTCGGATCCAAATCTGTACATCAAAAGCATAGGCAATGAGATAATTCTATTGGTCATTTATGTAGATGATATCATCATTATAGGTAGCGAGGCATATTTGATTGAACAAATCAAATGTAATTAGAGTAAAGCTTTTGACATGACTGATTTAGGCCTCCTACATTACTACTTAGGTGTAGAAGTTTGGAAATAGATAGTGGTATTTTTTTTCTCAATCTAAATATGCCAGGAGTTTGTTTGACAAGTTCAAAATGATAGATTGCAAAATATCGTCTACACCTATGGATAAAGGGTTGAAGCTATCAGCCAAAACAAACTTAAAAGTAATAAATGAGTCAACATTCAGGCAACTAGTGGGCAGCCTTATTTATCTTACAGCCACTAGGCTTGATTTGAGCTTTCTTTTGAGTTTCATCTCCAAATTCATGATAACCTCAAAGGAAAAACATTGGGTTATAGCAAAGAGGGTGCTGAGATATGTGAAAGGGACACTTGACTTTGGCATTTTGTATAGCAAAAATAAAGATCCTTGGCTGGTTGGGTTCATAGATTCAGATTGGGTAGGTTTTGTTATGGCAAAAAATCCACTTTTGGATATGTTTTTAGCCTTGAAACGGTTGCAATCACATGGACCAGCAAAAAGAATTAGGTAGTAGCTCTTTCCTTGATAGAAGCAAAGCATCGAGGAACAATAGAAGTAGTATGTGAGGTAGTGTGGCTTTGAAGGATGCTTTCAGACTTGCACATGTCTCAAGTAAGGCCTTCACCCTTGTATTGTGACAATCAAGGGGTACTAAAGCTTGCCAATAATCCTGTCTTCCATGAGTGTACCAAACATTTGAAGCTTCATTGTCATTTCATATAACCAGGTGATGTTGGCAGATTGTCCTTCTGAGGATCAGATTGCAAACATTCTTACCAAGTCTTTGGGTCCTAACAAATTTGTCAAATTTCGGGATAAGCTTGGTATAGTTAGTAGATTGACCATTAAGGGAGGGTATTAACGTAACATCGTAATATTTAGTATATAATGGTCAACTAGTCTTTAGGATAGACTTTAGGAATTTCCTTTATTTCTTTAAGTTAAGTTTGTCCTTTTGCTTTATTAGTTGTCAATCTTATCTCTTACGGATAAATCTTTTGTAACTCTTATTTAAGGAGACTTTCGCTCCTTGTTTAATTATCGATTATCTTGGTAATCATTCTATGTTATATTTTTCTTACTAGTCTTATGCTGCAAAATTGTGTCAGTTGTTTGCTATTGTAAAGTTGAAATCAGCTTTTTTGCTGAATTGTGGTTTACTTTTATTTGCGAGAACAAATCAATGTGCATGGATTAGAAATAAAATATAGATTTATAAATATTTTTGGCATGAAAAGTGTTGTGTGATTTTGCATCGTGTTTTCCTAATTTACCTAAATTGTTTTGTTTACTAGTTAGTACTGTTACCTAATCACGATTTATCATAAGTCCAAAAACCATTTATATATGTAAAAGGATTCTGGCCTGCCTCTAGAATTTGTGTTTGTTCCTGAATTCTCCCTTGTACCTTTCCATTTTTGCATCCTTGCATTCCTGAAATTCTGTGAGACATTGTGTAACTCTTACAACATTATGGGGGTGTGAAAATTCCTATTGCAGTCACTGATTATTAATCTCCTATCTTAAAAGATTATTTAACTGCTGAAAACTAATTCACAGCTAATATCGAAAAATAACACAACTGCAACTTCACTAATAAAAATACGGAAAGAAATGCGTAACACAATGAACACAATATTTTCGGACAAATTGTCCCTGGAAAAACCCCTAAGGGAAAACCAGTTCTACAGATGAGGAATTATATTAACTTCAACAAATTAAGAGATACAAAGATTCCTTGCCTCTTACTGGCAGAACTCCGACAATCTCCCAACTTCCCACTGATATTCCCCCGCTGCTATCCCCAACGCTATCACGGCGCCCTTGCTAACACTGCAAGACTGTTTGCTATCACTGCAAACTCACAAACTCATTTGCTAGCACTGCAAATGCTTCTACAAAACTTCTATATTCTCCATATGCCCAATGACCCCTTTTTATACTCCTCTCATTGGAAAACCAACGGCCAAGATCGATTCTCAATCAACGGCTGAGATAAATAACAACTTACCAACCACAACAAATTTGGTTGCAAGGTGTCACTAAAAGAAATCAATAATTAAATAATAATTATCACATCTCAACAATAAAATAAATATTATCTAATCCTAGCAAATGGACGAACAGCTGTCCAAGCTAACAAACTAACACTCCCTCTTAGCGAGGAAGCTGTTCTGCATGACACCCATCTTATCTCTGAAGAAGATAAATTTTTCCTTCCCCAATGCTTTAGTCAGAATGTCTGCTACCTGCTCCTCTGTAGGTATGTATTGTAGCTGAACAATACCTCGCTGTACACAATCCCTGATGAAGTGATACCTGATATCTATATGTTTAGACCTATCATGAAACACTGGATTCTCAGACAATTTGATGCAACTCTGATTGTCGCAGTGTAACACAGTAGTCTCAACCTTCTGACCAAACAAAGCCACTAGCAACTTCCGAAGCCATATAGCTTCACATGTTGCCATGCTAGCTGCAATGTATTCTGCTTCTGATGAACTCAGAGCCACAGACTTCTGCTTCCTGCTGAACCAAGAAACAACTCCTGATCCTAAACTGAAACAACACCCTGAAGTACTCCTTTTGTCTATTGTACTGCCTGCCCAATCTGCATCAGTATAGCCTATCAACTTGATTCCTTCACCTCGAACATATCTGATCCCATACTCAACTGTACCACGCAAATAACGCAACACATGCTTGGCTGCTGTCCAATGCACTCTCTTTGGTTCAACCATGAACTGACTAAGAGAGTTTACTGCAAATGCTATATCCGGCCTGGTGTTGACCAAATACATGAGCGAACCAATTAACTGCCTGTATAAGGTGGGATCTACATCTTTGTCGTTAGATGTATCTACCTTCCTCCAATTAGTGATCATAGGTGTAGACATGGCTTTGCAATCCTCCATCTCGAATCTCTTCAAGATTTCAATGCAATATTTCCCTTGACCAAGGAAAATCTCTCCATCTGTCTGCCACACCTCCATGCCTAGAAAATAGTGCATGAGTCCCAAATCCTTCATCTCGAACTCTTCTGCAAGGTCCTTCTTGCAATCCTTTACGAGCCCTAATGCACCTGCAAGAAACAAGTCATCTACATATAGAACAAGAATGAGAACCTCACCCCAACCACCAAGTAGTAGAGGTTAGCATCTGCCTCACTCTTCACAAAGCCCATTTCCTGCAAGTATGTATCAATGCGCTCATACCACGCTCTAGGAGCCTGTTTGAGTCCGTACAAGGCTTTCTTCAATCTGCACATGTGGGTCTCTTTGTTGTGTGCTACAAAGCCTTCTGGTTGTTCTATGTATACCTCTTCCTTTAATTCACCATTAAGGAATGTTGTCTTGACATCCATTTGATGGATCTGCCATCCCATCTGCACTGCAAATGAGATTACAGCTCGTATAGAAGTATACCTGGCCACTGGAGCAAATGTCTCCTCATAGTCTATTCCCTCCTTCTGAGAGAACCCCTTGGCCACAAACCTTGCCTTGTATTTCTCGATGCTACCATCTGCACCGTGCTTTATCTTGAAGATCCAGCGTGATCCAACTACTGACCTATCTGTTGGTCTAGGCACTACCTCCCACACATCATTCTGCATTATTGAAGTATATTCCTCAACCATAGCATCTCGCCATACCTGATGTTGTGAAGCCTCTAGATAGTTGGATGGTTCACTATCTACCAACTGGCTGACTAATGCCACATAGTCATTGAACTTGGCTGGTTCTCTCCTTTGTCTCGTACTCTTCCTAGGAGCTCCCACAGACTCCTGAGTATCCCTTTGTGTGTCTTGAACCTCACGGTTCCTGCTGCCAACTGTAGAGGATGAAATATCAACCTCTATATCTTCTAGATGCATATCCTGTTGCACCAGTTGCTCCATACTCTGTGAATCTTCACTACCTGAGTCTATGCTTGTACTAGTAACAGTACTTGAGCTTTGCTGCCCTTGACTTGGACTTGGAGCTTTTGTTGGCTGCTCACTCTGATCATCTGCTGGCAAATCTCTGGACCTTCTAAATGCCTTGTCCTCCATGAACTTGACATCGCGTCTGACAATAATTCTTCTGGTCCCTGGAATAAAAATCCTAAATGCCTTTGAAGTTTCACTATACCCAACAAGGTACCCCTTCTCTGCAGTCTGATCTAACTTGGTACGTGTATCTCCTGGAATATGACAATATGCCAAACTCCCAAATATCCTGAAGTGACCAACATCTGGCTTTTTCCCTGTGAAAGCTTCCTCTGGTGTCATCTTCCCTAGTACCTTGTGTGGAACCCTGTTCTGAATGTAAACTGCAGTACTACACGCCTCTGCCCATAGGTAACGCGGCATGTCCTGGTCATGTAGCATAGCCCTTGCTGCCTCCGATATAGAACGGTTCTTCCTCTCAGCAACTCCATTCTGCTGTGGATTGTAAGGAACAGTCCACTCTCTCTTGATTCCTTCTCTGGTACAGAAATCCTGGAAGACATTTCCTTTGTACTCGCCTCCATTGTCTGACCGAAGAACCTTTATCTTCCTTCCTGTCAAGTTCTCCACAAGAGCCTTGAACTCTTGGAAGCGACTGAAAACCTCATCCTTGGTCTTCAAGAAGTATATCCAGGTCTTCCTGAAAAATCATCAATAAAAGTAACATAGTACTCATATCCTCTGAGAGACTTTGTTGACATTGGTCCACATACATCATCATGCTCTGTGCTCACCTCTGGAACACCTATCACTGTCTCACGAAGCAATTTAAGTGCTCCATGATGAATATGGCCCATCCTCCTATGCCATAGCTCTCCAAGATCTCTAGGATTACTACTGCTCATGAGTGCCTTAGGAGTATCAAACTGTAACCTATAAAGGCGACCACTCCTAACTCCAATAGTTATGGGTGATTTCCAATCCTTGTGTTTAATCAACACATGTGTTCCTCTAAAAAGTACATTATACCCTTTATCCTGAAGAACAGATACAGAAATCAGATTCATACCTAAGCCTGGAACATGCAAGACATCATGAAGTGGAACTATCTTTCCATTCTCCCTCTGAAACTGAACAGTCCCTTTCCCAACTGGGTTGAGCTTGGACAAGTTCCCCATAGAAATCTGGATATTGGTTTCCTCCTCCTTGTAACTGGAGAAGTACTCTCTAACTCCTGTCATATGAAATGATGCTCCACTGTCTATATACCAAACACTCTGTGAGGTTGAGCTAATCATACAAGCTATGAGTGCAAACTCATCCTCCAATCTACTAGAGAGCTCCTCTGCACTTGCTGAAGCCGCCACTTGGTTCTTGCCCTTCTTATCTTTCTTCCTTTGTGGGCAATCGCTGACATAGTGGCCAAACTCGTGACAACCAAAGCACTTGACCTTAGATAGGTCCTTCTTCTTCTCACCTTGAGAATTTGATCCTTTTCTAAATCCCTTCTTTGCTTTCCCTTTTCCCGCTAGGGCAACGTTTTCTTGTTCTCCCTCACTTTTCTGACTCTTGTTGTTGGCTCCATTGACAAGACTTAGTCTAAGCTCCTCCTGAGTGAAATCACTCCACAGTCGATCCCAACTCGGTAGGGTGTCTCGTCCATTAATAACTTGAACAAAGACATCCCACTGCTTAGTAAACCCATTTAAGGCTATCCTTACTAGCTCATCATCTTCTGGCTTATCTCCAACAGCTGCTAACTCATCCTTGACAAGTCTAAGTCTAGTGAGGTAACTTGTAACGTCTTCTCCCTTGTTCATTCGGGTATTCCTCAACTTTTCTCTGAGAATCAGCTTCCTATTAGTGGTAGCATTCTGGTACAGTTTCATAATGGCATCCCACATCTTATTCGCCGTATCTAACTCGGAGATATGCGGAACAATATGATCCTTGACACCATCAAGGATAATCCTCCTCGCCTTGGCATCCTCTTTCTTGTATGCTACAAGTTGTGTTGCGTCTGTAGGTACAGCTACAACAGTGGTAACATAATCCTTGATACCATTCTCTTCCAACAATAAAGAAAGTTTGGCCTTCCAGACACCAAAATTCGAGGCACCATCTAATCTGTCCTGATCTCTCAAACTAGCTGAAGCCATCTCAAAGGATAAAAGCAATAATAATTTAAAAGATCAAACTAGGTTATAGAAACCCTCAATTTCTTTCCTAGGGCAAACCTTTTCTACCCTTAACACAACTCTGATACCATGTGAAAATTCCTATTGCAGTCACTGATTATTAATCTCCTATCTTAAAAGATTATTTAACTGCTGAAAACTAATTCATAGCTAATATCGAAAAATAACACAACTGCAACTTCACTAATAAAAATAGGGAAAGAAATGCGTAACACAATGAACACAATATTTTCGGACAAATTGTCCCTGGAAAAACCCCTAAGAGAAAACCAGTTCTACAGATGAGGAATTATATTAACTTCAGCAAATTAAGAGATACAAAGATTCCTTGCCTCTTACTGGCAGAACTCCGACAATCTCCCAACTTCCCACTGATATTCCCCCGCTGCTATCCCCAACGCTATCACTGCGTCCTTGCTAACACTGCAAGACTGTTTGCTATCACTACAAACTCACAAACTCATTTGCTAGTACTGCAAATGCTTCTACAAAAACTTCTATGTTCTCCATATGCCAATGACCCCTTTTTATACTCCTCTCATTGGAAAACCAACGGCCAAGATCGATTCTCAATCGACGGCTGAGATAAATAACAACTTACTAACCACAACAAATTTGGTTGCAAAGTGTCACTAAAAGAAATCAATAATTAAATAATAATTATCACATCTCAACAATAAAATAACTATTATCTAATCCTAGCAAATGGACGAACAGCTGTCCAAGCTAACAAACTAACAGCAATCTCAAGGTAGGTTGAACTTCTATTTATTTTATCCTACCTAGAGACAGTATTTGTTGTTTAGAGAAGTTGAGCTTGTTCGTGTCTGTTGAAATGTTTGGATACATTTGTTGTCTTCATTTCGTCCCACGCCCCTAAGTTGATCTTGTTGATTACATCAAATTATTTCTTATAGTATGTTTGTCATAGAGAAAACACTAATGTGATTACATGCCTTTCCACAGATTACCGGAAATGTGACCTACAATGGACACTCGTTGACAGAATTTGTGCCACAAAGAACATCCGCTTACATTAGCCAACATGATTTGCACTATCCGGAGATGACTGTAAGGGAAACACTGGATTTCTCTGGCCAATGTCAAGGTGTTGGGTCAAGATATGGTGAGTTGTTTGTGCATGCATTGCTCTCAACTGCATCGTTTTCTCAATTTTGTGACCATACTGATATTTGTATTGCTTACAGACCTACTGCAAGAACTTTCGAGACGTGAGAAGCAAGCAGGTATTAAACCAGATCCAGATATTGACGTCTATATGAAGGTAGTTACTTCTCTTAGAGGGTTGTTTTTGATTAAAAGTTCCTCAATGAAATCTTTGCTTTATGATTACTGCCACTTGTTCCACACTGAGATGCACTATGGCCACAGGAAACGGCAATTGAAGGCCAGAAGACCAGTCTTGTCACAGACTATGTGTTGAAGGTTTGTTTTCATAAACTCCATATTAATAGGTACAAATTCTTCATAGATTTTGAATATCAAGATTAGTCACCTAGGTAACTGCACCCTTATGTGTTCTAGATTCTGGGACTAGACATTTGTGCTGACCTAAAAATAGGAGATCAAATGCTCCGTGGAATCTCTGGAGGGCAAAGGAAAAGAGTCACTACAGGTGGGATATCCAAGGAAAGCTCCTTGATGACAAAGTTGAAGCAATTAAACTTGAATTTGCATTACTGAAACATTACAATTTTGTGATTGTTATCGAACATTTCTTGCAGGGGAAATGCTAGTTGCTCGTCCAAAAGCTCTTTTTATGGATGAAATTTCAACTGGATTGGACAGCGCTACAACTTTTCAGATTATCAAGTGTCTGCGCCAAATTGTCCATGTCCTGGATGGTACAATGTTGATAGCTCTTCTGCAACCTGCTCCTGAAACATACGAACTATTTGATGACATCCTCTTATTGTCTGAAGGAGAGATTGTGTATCACGGACCTCGGGAATATGTGCTTGAATTTTTCGAGTCCATGGGTTTCAAATGCCCAGATAGAAAAGGGGTTGCAGATTTCTTGCCGGAAGTATGTTTTTTGATCCATTATGTAGGACTTGGTGATATTTAGGTGGCAACTTCAAAGCATAGAGATTCATTTCATTTGCACATAAGATATGGTACTTGGATGTAGATTGATTGGCAAGTTCAAGTTTACTATTGACCTTGGTCACGAGGTCAGAATCCAGAAGCACAAAACTTGAACATAATAGGGAAAAGTACCTCCTTGTGGAATTCCGAAGAGGGATTTCATATACCAGATTTATGTCTTGCTTGCTAGTGACCTAAAATACCAGCCTTACCATTATTCTAGCTGGAGTGGACCTTGTACTCCATTCTCTTTAAGAAATCTGGCATACAACTATCCCTTTTTAGTACGTCTTCATGTATCAATAGTGATCAAATACTATACTTCAATCCTTTTAGATAAGTTTTCTGTTATATCTTATTTACTAACTATATTTTTGTGTTGAGCTGCTTGAATTTGACAGGTGACCTCAAGAAAGGATCAAGAGCAATATTGGGTGGATAGAAGTCAGCCATATCAATACATACCTGTCAAGGAATTTGCAGAGGCTTTCAAATTATTTCATGTTGGCAAGCGTCTCACAGAAGAGCTATCACATTCATATGACAGAACAAAGAACCATCCTGCTGCTCTTATATCCACCAACCATGGTGTTAGTAAAATGAACATGCTCAAAGCTTGCTTCTCTCGAGAAGTGCTGCTTATGAAGAGAAACTCTTTTGTCTACATATTTGAAACAGGACAGGTGAGTCATTTGGATCCCAAATTTGGAGCGCTCAATCATTCCTTTTTTTCATCTTATCAGAGAAAGGAGAATGAATCCTGACAAACAGATAATACAGATTGCATTTGTTGGGGCAATCACAATGACTCTTTTTTTGCGCACGGAAATGCACCAGCAGAGCATTACAGATGGAAATCTGTATATGGGAGCTATGTTCTTTGGTCTAGTCCATATGATGTTTAATGGATTTCCAGAAATGTCAATGACAGTTGGCCGCCTTCCAGTTTTCTTCTAGCAAAGAGACCTCCTATTCTATCCAGCTTGGGCTTATGCATTACCAACATGGGTGGTGAAAATTCCACTATCTTTTCTAGAAGCATTGATTTTGGTTTCTGTTACGTACTACGTTATTGGCTTTGCACCAGAAGCTGAGAGGTAACTCTTGTAATTCTGTATTTTTGCTCCATAGGCAATGTTAGATGCATAGAAATCATACCGATCCACTTACAAGAGGTTTGATAGTTCTTTGTGAATAATAATGTTTCATAGATGTGGCAGAAATAATAAGAAATATAATGATATAAATCTTAAGGATTACTTTATAAATCACTCGCTACATTCAGAATACTGTATTGAAGTGATTCTTTTCACCACAAACATTCCTATAGTTAAGAGATGTAGACAGAATCATTAGATCTCCAAATTACTTAAGCTTATTCAGTTGTAAGTTTGTGTCTCCTTAATCTGAACAGAGCTCTTGGTAATGATCTTCATGATGATTTAAGGAACCGTATAGAACAAAAGGTGGCCTGCCATTGTGGCAGATAATTTGGAAGCTCACAATCTATTTTCTGCAGCTTAATCATACCCATATATCTACCCACTTTTTACCAATTCCCATGAGCATGTGACGCCTGTGCTTATTTGTTAGAAGTTGAGTTTATATGAGGTTACACATTGAAAAAAATAGATTCATGCTATCCCATGTGTAGCTAATGTGTCTGATGCTTTGTAGGCTGGTATCTAATCAAATTTGTATCCCCCACAGTGGTTGGTACTTGGATTTTGTAATTCTTTCATATTAATTTCCTTTTAGTTACATAATTAGCAACATGTGAGATGAGCAAAGAGACCTATAAAGTTTTCAACTCCTCACTCTTTTATATTAGTGCAAACATAGCTCAGTTTGTTAGGTAGAGATGCAGAATCAATCTTGACCCTTAGTAGATTCTTCTTACAAATTACCATCTGCTAAATCTTATCAAACGTATTAGAGACTTGAGCTCTCAAGTGTCCTAGTTTTTCTCAAAGCATTGATTCTTCCCTGCACCCAGCAACGATCAACTTAATGCAAACTCATTTCGCTCTATGTTGTCTGTAAGCATTTTCATGTTCTTTGAGAAAACAATTTTACCTTTTTTTACCACAAAATGTCATTTACAACAAGTAAATTAACTTGTAGAAACGAAACCTGTCAGCTAAAGGATCTTTGGGCTATAATTTTGGAAGGTAGATGAGTGGTGATATTTTTATTATAACAAAACCCTCAACAAATCACTATAAGAATTAAATATTCACTCCATCAAATTGACAGTCTCCTTGAACAACTACAATGGGCCAGAGACTTCACAAAGATTGTTTGTCTTGGAATGCCATCAAGTTTGCATACAACTTTCTGATGTATGATTAACATCTTACAAACTAACGATGTTAACGATAGTTAGTTTTAGCACTAGCTGAGAAGATTGTATAATGTGCACAAGCCATCCTTAAATTTCTTTGATAACATTTTCCCCAATTGGAGACTAGTTTTTTTCATCAGACAAAATTCAGTTAATTATTGGGATTTACAATTGATTCATGTAGGGTTCATGTGGATGCCATAAAATCTGGGTTCTCAGAGAATTGCCCACTTCAACAAATGTGATTGTTGTTAAAAGCTTCTTGGATAACATGAAAGTCCTTTAAAATTTTGTCCATCACTATTCTGCTATAGCTCACCCCTCTAATTAAATCTTCAAAAACAACAAAGCATTTCAATGGGAGCCTAGGCCAGAATAAAATTTCTAACGCCCATAAATATGTTATTTTCTCAACACAAGTGCTTATGCTTATTTGATGTACAGTATCCTGTTGAACTAGGAACATGCCCCTCAATTTTTCTTATGGTCCATCCTGAAGCAGAATTGAATCACATTGCTTACCACCTGAAATCTGCATCACATGCCAAACTAAATTATATCCACAATTAAAATAAATTGTATTCCCTAGTAGAGGCACTGAAGAACTGGCAAATCTCTACATCTTCTAATTCTCGACCTGTAACCGAATATTGCCATTACAAATAGGCATCTTATTTTCAGCAATTTCATCTAATAATTAAGTACAAGAAGTGAGCCACCAACAAGGTAGAAAACCTCTCCAATCATTACTCAACACCTTTACTTACTAACTTATTAGATGTTAGGTGCAGTAATCATGATGTTTGTATAAATAATAAAATAAAATTAATAGTTATCAACCAGCTAACCTTCTTGGACTATGACCTTTAAGATGGGATTTTGTTAAAGCTTAACTCCTTAAATAGGCACATTCCTCTGCCTATGGGGAACATTTTGAAGCAGAGAAAGCTCGTTAAAACCATTAATGCTACAAATTTTCGCTGGTTAGGTACATAAGTACCTTCAACACCTTTGGAGATACTTATAATGGCCGACCACATAGAAGAATAAGTATGCTTATATTCTGTTCTATGGTGCATGTAGCCAATCTAACTAAGCCCTTCTATTAGAAGCTTTGCTTGTATTGGCATTTTCCAATGCCTTATTGACCATGGGAATTTATTCTATGCATTTGATAAGTGATTTGCCTATGATTCAGTGTTAGCATGATTTTATATTTGTACAAGTTAGTTTTTCAATCTGGTTGTCTTCATTACCTGTGACAATACATTAATGCAATTACAGATACAGAGTTGTTCTTCTATCCCCTTTAGACACATTATGGATTTCACTTACCATTATTCTGGATTGGAACTCTCAATTGCATAACTACTATTGCAAATTATTTTTGATATTGCTTGGTTTAAGTTGCCATTTTCTATGGGCTTTTTACCTTAGATTGGTGAACAAAAAGGGATTCATAAATATAACCACGTGCCTTGAGCATGCTTATCTGCACATTGTTTGACACTGATAAGGCACTACATATCTCTTCTATCGCTCACTTATTCAGGTTGTCTATGGATTCCAATCCCTTGTACTATTTGGACTTGAACTTGCCTTACCTGCTCCATGAATCTTTTATGAGCAAAATGAACAGGAAAAAGACATTTCTTTTGTGTAGCACTTGGCACAAGTGCATGTTGAATCTATAGACTTTGAAAAACATAAACCTCTAGAGGACAGACATTGGGTCCAACATCATTTTCAATTCGGATATAAAGTCCCCTACGGTTAGGGCATCAAGGACTCAAGAGCCAACATAGCAACTTATTAAATCCTATAAGATATGGTCATATAAAATCCTAT